>AWOL01S0089509.1:0-18041 GCA_000715115.1 Nicotiana otophora | reverse complement strand
TTGCTTCCGCATTTACATTTCAAATTCTTACTCTAGTTTGGATTCCCGACCTTGTCGTTATCAGGAGAAAAAGAAATAAATGAACAATAAAGAGTGATGGCAAGTCTCTCTAGCCCCCAGCAAAGTGAAATGCCTCTAAGGGTTTGGCAAGTATGAGCCAAGAAATAAAATGTGGAGTGCTTAAGGAAGGATGTAACCACATATCCCATATGGTATCCTACCCCAATCCAAAAGCCTTCATTACAACCCGAAAGAAGTCATATTTGATTTCGAACCGAGTAAGCTTAGATTAGTGGAGATCTACATGAGGGGTAAGCCTATGGTACTTGAAGCTTTACTTGTGACATTCCTTTGTGAGAGAAGAGTAAAACCTTTATTGCTCTAAAAATTGAGTGTTAATTCTTAAAGTGAGAAATATCAAATGGAAGGTGGAAGAAGAAGATTTTGGAGTCCACCATGATTTACATGAAAGAATAAGAGTCCTTGATCAGTGAAGCCAATTCTTGAAGCTCAAATGTCACACTAGAGTTTGACACGTTGTCGACAATGCTCAAGTATTGTGGGTAATTATTTATCCCAACTGAGTATAAATAACTTATAAGTGACTCTTTGAAATGAACTTTTACTTAGGGGAGGTGGGAACAAATCTAGTTTCTTGAGGACAAGCAAAGACTAAAGTATGGGGGAGTCAATAAGTGTGGATTTTAACCACTTATTAGTACCTTCTTGCTTTAATTTGTAGTCCAAAAGTAGTGATTTTGTTTTTCCAAATCTAATGAAAATGTGTGATTGCAGGCATGCTGGAGGATGTGAGCTCAATGAAGAAAGCTAAATCAAAAAGGAGATGTTCCAGCTCAAATAGCCAAAGAGGAGAAGTTCAAGGAATTGTGTGGTCTGTAGAACTTATTATGCCGTCGCAGATGCATATGTGGCTCGCAGAAAGAATAGTGCGGCCACACACTAACCATTAAAGCTTCAGAGGCTTTTAGAAGCAACGCGGTCCGCACACCAAATTATGTGGCTGGAGAAGCTACTCGCACTGACAAGCTTGAAAAGATCAAAGAAGATGCAAAAGACCAAGTCTGAAGCCTCCTTGAAGCTCGGTCCGTAGTCAAATTGTGCGATCGCAAAAGCTAAAGTACGGCCGCAGCATTTATTGCGCGGTCGCAGATTCCCTCCTTTCTGTAAGAGTATTAGATGAAAGTGCGGACCGCAGCTGAATTATGCGGCCGCATAACCTCCCGGAGGGCATTTTTGTCAGTAAATTTTAAAGCACTATAAATAGATGAGAAACACTTTTTCGGGCAACATTTTGTACTGTAGCAGCCGATAGCGGTTAGATTAGCCATTTTGGGAAATTTGTGACTACAATTAGAGAAAACCCATTAATTTTACCTTTCAGTTTTAGTTTTATATCTTCAATTACTTCTTTTTTCCTATTTTCTATGTCTATGATTATGAGTAGCTAGATTTTATCAAGGGTTGTGACCCAACCCTAGTGTGTAAAACTTATGGGTATTTAATATTAATGCTTGTTATTAATTGGGTGTTGTAACGACCTAACCGGTCATTTTATGTATTTGCGCCCCGCTTCCCCTTTTGATGCTTCACACATGTGTATTTAGAGTTTTATGACTCGTGGGGTTGGATAGTTTCGTTCCGGGAGAGTTTTGGATTGATTTGGACCCTTTGGTTCATGGCTTAAAAGCCTGGGTTGAAAATATTGACCAATGTTTGAATATTGGGAAAACAATCCCAGAATGGTGTTTCGATGGCTCCGATAGGTCTGTATCGTGCTTTTCGGACTTGGGCATATACCCGGAATCAATTTCGGTTGTCCCTAGGTTGATATTTTTCTATCGGGATCAAAATATGGTTTTGGGACATTGAATAGGTTTGTTTTGCTATTTGGAACTTGTCTGCCAAATTTGGTGTCAATCGGAGTTTGTTTGATAGGATTCACACGCTTGGTTGCAATTCTAGAGGTTCTTGAGCATTTTTTTGAAATTCATGCATTTTGATATCTGATTCGTAGTTCTATATTATTTTTGTGTTTTGATTGAGCGAGCAAGTTCGTATGATATTTTTAGACTTGTGTGGGTGTTTGGTTTAGAGCCCTGAAGGCTCGGGTGAGTTTCAAACGCATTTCGGAAAGGTTTGAACTGAAAACAGGATTGCTGGTGTGCTGATGCCTCTAGTGTCGCAATTGCGAACACCAGCATTACAATTACAAAGTGGGAAGGGGAGGTCAAGTGTCACAAATGCGACTCTCCCCTTCGCATTTTCGAAGATTGTGTAGGCCTGGGTTATGTCGTATTTGCGACCATTTGGTTTTGTGAAGAAGGCAGCTTCGCAATTGCGACATCTGAAGAGGGTGTCAGGGTTCACAATTGCGATCCCTGTTCCGCAATTGCGAGGGTTTGTAAATTCGAACTCAAGGTCGTATTTGCGATATCTGCAGCTGATCAAAAGGGCTGGGAGTCGGGATTTAGGTCTCATTTTTTGAATCTTAGAATCCTAGACTCCGTAGGAGGCGACTGAGAGAGGGGATTTTCACCAACAATCATTGGGTAAGTAGTTTTAATCAATTTCCAACTGTATTTCATGATTATATCTTGCCTTACTTTATGTGGGGGAACTACCTCTTAGGATTTGGGTTTGATTGCGCTATTTGATTATGTGAAATACGTGTACATGAGGTGAAGAGTGTGTACACGACTTATATGTGATAATATGATCGGATTAGACTCTTAGGTTCTTTCATGCATTTAATTGAAAATTGTAATATCATTTTATATATTCCATTGTTAAATTGCTCTTACATGCTTTATTTGATTTTGTTATCACATGCTTTATCTTTCATTGTCAAACATGCTCTTATATGCCTTAATTGATGTTGTTATCTCTCTTTTTGTCATGTGCCTTTATTTGTTGAGTTATTCTCAATTGAAGTTGTTATCTCATAATGTCTCTTCGTGTTGAACTATCTGAGCATTTAGACACCGTTGTTATTTCATACTATCTTTTTTGTTGTTAAGCTTATGTTATACAATTAATTTGGAAGTTATCTTTTCATGGGAATACCTTCATTTTGAACTATTGAAGTTGAAGTTATGAAAGTCGTTATCACATTGAGGTTGAAGTTTTTGACTATTGAGATATCTTTTCTTATTGAGTAATTCTCATTCATTTTGTTATTATTGAGGATCTTGTACACATTGTAGTTGAGCCATGAGTTACATATTGTTGTTGTAACTTTGAATTGTTGATTTTGGCAAAGGTTGTGGCATATGGACGCATGTGGTGCGAGTTGTTATTGTGTTGTGATATTGATACGCATGTGGTGGTATAATGATAGGGGTTGATACTTATGCGGTGGGATAAGGTAGGATTTATACGCGTGTTTCTAGTAAGGGAATTGCTTGAAGCTATGCGGTGAGATAAGGGGGCTAAAATGCATGTAGCTATTTCGGAAAAATAATTTTAAAACTAAATGTAAGGCTCCCATGGTGATATAAGAAAAGATTGTGATTGTGATTGTGAAATGAGGTTATGAGGTGTGGTACCTCGGTTGTGATCCTTGTTGTATATTCTATATTTAAAATGGCTTATTGATCGGACAATTCTTGTTTTTATTTGATAAAAACACCAAAAACTTTTCATTCACTATTCGCTTACTAGTTAGTTCAATCTCTTAGAAGTCAATTTAGTTAACAACTAGTTAAATTGGCCGCGCTTTGTGCGGTTGTTTCCTAAAATAAATACCAATTTATGAAATAGCTTTTATTGGTTAAATTTTATCGAGATAGAAGAAGAACCATGAGAAATAGTAAATTGCATTCTCATCTATAAAAATCATGTCTGTTGATATCATACTAACAATAATTTAGGCAAGTAGAGCACCACAAGAAAAAAAAAAGTTTATTCCCTACATTCGTTTTTGTATGAACACATTTTAAACATTCAAATAAAACTCAGTTGCTTGTACAGTATGTGTTGATGCATTGACACTTCTAAATTCTGTCAAATGTTCTTGGGAGAGATTTGGTGGAGTCCTAACACGCATTTTCCTGAATAGTTAGAAAAATAATGAAAACCGAATAAAACATATGTAATAAATAAACCACTAAAACCTCTAGTCCTAACTTCTAACTTCTCACAAGCCTCTACCTATTTACTGTACGCACCTAAGTGTCATTCTCTCATTTAATAGTCATTTCTAGCTAAATATTTTTCTGTGGGTAAAAAAGAGTTAAGATCTCATTTTTGCTATTCTAATAATAGTTTACTTTAGTTTTGATAGCATCAAGGACAAGGATAGAGTTTTGGAAGCTCCAAGGCCATTTACAAGATCTCAAGCTAAAGAGTTGCACTCTAAGGTTGCTGGACTTCAATGGCAAATAAAGAAGCTTTTAATTATAGAGGAAGAGCTCAAGCCCAAAGTAGATGAATTATCCAAGTTTTACAATTATTTGGTGATCCAAATTGAAGTCCAAGAGGAGGAAGATTGGGCCACCAAATCAGCCCTTGAAGTCCACCAAAGGGGCTCAAAATGAGCTTAAAAGAGGTCCAAAAGGGGGTGTTTCAAAGGGAGCCCAATTGGAGTCCAAATCAATGGCCCAAACTAGTAGTTTTAAGGTCCAAATCTGCCCCAAAGGGATTTGGCCGCCCCCCACCTAATTGTAATGACTTTTCTTACTCCTTAGCAATCACCCTACCTAATTGTAATGACTTTTTATGCCTTAGCAACCACCCTACCTAATTTTAAGGACTTTTTGTGCCTTAGTACTCCTATAAATAAGGAGTTCTTCTCATTCATTGAGACACTTCATTATTGATTAAGTATATCATACTTGAGAGTTCTTTTGAACCTTTGTTACTTGTGCTTTGAGATTTATCTTTCAACCTTTACTAGTTCATAGTTCAAGGTAGTAAGATTACTTCTCTATTGTGATATCTTTGATTTCTTTGTGGTATTCTTAGAAGGCGATTAATACTAGTTATTAATTGTTGTCTCAAGTTACTCGTAAAGCGGTCAAGATCCGAATCTATTGTTTTGATTTGCTTTTAAGTAAAGGCGTTTGATTTCTTCAATAAATCAAGACGTTGTTGCTTTGATCTTGTCAAGGCTATAGAACTTGCGTTCTTGGAAGTTTTTGGAATTCTTTCCTTGAATTTTCCCATATCCTTTATTTTCTGCCCTTAAGTGCTAGTTGTTCAATTCCTTATTGTTATTGCTTCCGCATTTACTTTTCAAATTCTTACTCTAGTTTGGATTCCCGACCTTGTCGTTATCAAGTGGTATCAGAGCGGTTCTATCAAGGTTTCGTTCTTGATAATTCTGGGGATTTCTTGAATACTAAGAGCAAAAAAAAAACAGTTAAAAAGAAAAACAAAAAAAAAAACGAAAACATGAACTTTCTTTTGTATCTAATTCGTTTCCAAAAACTATCAAAGGAAACAAGAAGAGGGGATCCAGATTTCAAAGATAAGACAAAAATTTAATTTTTCTTACTCTTTCTAATCTAAATATATAATCATTTCTTTTTTGTTCGTGTCTTGTTTCAACCGAGCCTAATAGTTCTAGGATTTGGTTCTTCTTTCATTTGTTCCCCAAAAATCTATATTTTACTACTAAGAACTTTATACGAGTTGGGTTTAACTATAAATCTACAAAGTATTTCGTTCAAAGGTTATTTCGAGAGAGAAACAAAAAAGGCAAAGTGTGTGCGAGAACAATTGAGGAAAAAAATCAATTTTCTAATATAGTTTAATTATTTAAGATGTCACATACAGGTAGTGATGATGAACGAAGGGTTCTCCAAGAAGCCGAAATCAAAGCAAGAAATGATTTTACCTTGCAAGCTATGCATCAACAATTTGAAAGGTGGAATTTGCAACTCCAAGAGATGAGGGACACCATTGCTGAGCAAAATGATACAATAGCTGAACTTAGAAGGGAAAATAATGTTAGGCCCCAAGCTAGGAGAAATGTACCCCTTGCTCCCATTGTAAATCAAGAAAACCCAATAGATAATTTTAATGATATCGATTTTGATAGGGTGGGAAGAGATAGGAGGGGACAAAGAGGTAGAGTAGAAGATGATAATATAAGCAGTATAAAGATGAAGATGCCATCTTTCAAGGGAACAAGGGATCCAGACTTGTACCTTGATTGGGAGAGAAAGGTTGAAGCTATATTTGACTGTCACAACTACTCTGAGGGTAAGAAGGTTAAACTTGCTATTGTTGAGTTTTCTGACTATGCTGCTATTTGGTGGAAAAAGCTTACTAGGGACAGATTGCAAGAAGGACAAGCACCAATTGCTACTTGGGCTGAGATGAAGAGGGTGATGAGAAAGAGATTCATACCATCACACTTTCAAAGAGAGCTACAACAACGCCTTCAAACATTGAAGCAAGGGTCCATGCCTGTGGATGAGTACTTTAAGGCTATGGATATGGCTATGATCCAAGCTAATTGTATGGAGGAAGAAGAGGCTACAATGGCTAGGTTTTTAAATGGTTTAAATAAGGAAATAGCTGATGTAGTAGAATTACAACAATATGTAACAATAGATGAGTTAGTTGATTTGTCTGTAAAGGTAGAAAATCAAAATAAAAGAAAGCAAGCTAGCTCATGGAAAGGTCGGTCAAACACCATCTCCAAGAAGCCATGGTCGAATCAAGAGATGAAGAGTTCTTCTAGACCTCAAGAAGACAAGGATAAAGGTAAATTTGAGAACAAAGAGGGAGGTAAAACCTTTAACCCTAAACCTTTTACACCTTCTAGTTCTATTCAGTGTCATAAATGTAAAGGAAGGGGACATATGATGCATGAATGTCCAAGTAGAAGAAACATCATTCTTAGAGAAGATGGAGGATATGAGAGTGAAAAAAGTGAGGGAGAAGAAGAGGGAGATGTGAGTAATGATGATGATATAGAACTACCTAATGATGGCATGATTGGGGTAGTTAGGAGGATTATGACTATCAATTTGGGAAGCAATAGTGAAGAACAAAGGGAGAATATATTCCATACTAGGTGTGGGATAAAGGGGAAAACTTGTTCTATGATCATTGATAGTGGTAGTTGTGCTAATGTGGTGAGTTCATACTTTGTGGAAAAATTGGGACTTGCATGCATGAAACACCCTACTCCCTATAGACTCCAATGGTTAAATGATAGTGGTGAACTAAAGGTAAACAAACAATGCATGATTTCATTCAATGTTGGTAGATATGAGGATGATATTCTTTGTGACATAGTCCCTATGCAAGCTTGTCATATCTTACTGGGTCGTCCTTGGCAGTATGATAGGAATGTTTTTCATGATGGAAGGAAGAATAGATATTCTCTTGAGCTAAATGGCAGGAAATTTACTCTTGCACCTTTATCTCCTTCTCAAGTGTTTGAAGATCAAAAGAGATTAAGGGAAACAATGGGAAAACCAAGGGGAGGGATAAAAAGTGAGCTTGAGGAAAAAGAAAAGAAAGGAGGCCAAGAGTTGGAAAAAAAGAGAGATGGCCGAGAGAAAGAGAGAGAGGGCAACAATTTGAGAGAAGAGATAAAAAGGGGCTTGAATGAAAAAATAGAAAGTCTTGGTGAGAGGAAAGAGGCTAAGGAAATAAAAAAAGAGAATTTTTATATAAAAGCCAAAGAGTGTTTAAATGCAAGAAAAGAGGGGTTGCCCATAATACTACTTACTTACAAAGAAGTTTTGATTAATTCTGAGTTACTAACTTCTTCTTTGCCAAGTAGTATTTCTTCTCTTTTGCAGGATTTTGAAGATGTCTTTCCTGAAGATATTCCTAATGGATTACCACCTTTACGTGGCATTGAGCATCAAATTGATTTCGTGCCTGGATCACAAATCCCAAATAGGCCTGCTTATAGGAGTAATCCAGAAGAGACAAAAGAGCTTCAAAGGCAAGTTGAGGAGCTGCTTGAGAAAGGCTTTGTGAGAGAGAGCATGAGCCCTTGCTCTGTTCCCGTCCTATTGGTACCCAAAAAGGATGGAACTTGGAGGATGTGCGTGGATTGTAGAGCAATCAACAAGATAACGGTAAAGTATCGCCATCCTATTCCTCGTCTTGATGACATGTTGGATCAATTACATGGATCCAAAATCTTTTCTAAAATTGATCTAAAAAGTGGTTACCATCAGATTCGAATGAATCCTGGAGATGAATGGAAAACTGCTTTTAAGACCAAATATGGGCTTTATGAGTGGTTAGTTATGCCTTTTGGCTTGACTAATGCACCTAGCACTTTCATGAGATTAATGAATCATATCTTTAAGGATTTTCATGGAAAATTTGTTGTGGTGTACTTCGATGATATCTTGATCTTTTCTAACACTTTAGAAGAGCATGTAGAACACCTAAAACAAGTTTTTGAAGTTCTTAGAAAGCAACTCTTATTTGCTAATCTTAAAAAGTGTACTTTTTGTGTGGATCGTGTGATTTTCTTGGGTTTTGTGGTTAGTTCTAAAGGAGTTGAGGTCGATGAAGAGAAAATTAAAGCAATAAAAGAATGGCCAAAACCTAAGAGTGTAACTGAAGTTAGGAGTTTTCATGGACTTGCTAGTTTTTATAGGAGGTTTGTGAGAGACTTTAGCACCATTGCTTCTCCTTTAACTGAAGTTATTAAAAAGGATAAGATTTTTACATGGGGAAAAGAACAAGATGATGCTTTTAACTTGTTAAAAGAAAAGTTATGTTCTGCTCCATTGTTACAATTGCCTGATTTTTCTAAATCTTTTGAAATTGAATGTGATGCTTCTGGCAAAGGAATAGGTGCTGTTTTGATGCAAGATTCTAAACCTATTGCCTACTTTAGTGAGAAGTTGAGTGGAGCCACATTGAACTATTCCACTTATGACAAAGAGCTATATGCTTTGGTAAGGGCTTTAGCCACATGGCAACATTACTTGTGGCCAAGAGAGTTTGTCATTAAAACTGACCATGAATCCTTGAAATACTTGAAGAGTCAAGGTAAGCTTAGTAGAAGGCATGCTAAGTGGGTTGAATTCATTGAAACTTTTCCTTATGTAATTTCTTACAAACAAGGGAAAGAGAATGTTGTTGCAGATGCACTTTCAAGAAGGTATGTCTTAGTTTCTACCCTGACTTCTAAATTGATGGGTTTTGATCAAATCAAGGGACTTTATGCTAATGATGTTGATTTTGGCAAGATTTTTGCAGATTGTAAGTTGGGTCCTTTTGAGAGGTTTAACCTCCAAGATGGGTTTCTCTTTAAGGAAAATAAGTTGTGTATCCCTAATTGCTCTTTACGTGAAGTATTTGTTAGGGAAGCACATTGTGGAGGGCTTATGGGTCACTTTGGAGTCCCAAAGACGCTAGACATACTTGCTGAAAATTTCTTTTGGCCTGGAATGAGAAAAGATGTTGAAAGAATGTGTGCACAGTGTTTGGAATGTAAACAAGCTAAATCTAAAGTGTTACCACATGGTCTTTACACGCCACTACCTGTTCCTACTTCACCTTGGATTGATATTTCTATGGATTTTGTGTTAGGTTTGCCTAGAACAAGGTATGGTAAGGATAGTATATATGTTGTGGTAGATAGGTTCTCCAAAATGGCTCGTTTTATTCCTTGTTTAAAGACTAATGATGCTTCACATGTTGCTGATCTTTTTGTAAAGGAAGTTGTCAAATTGCATGGTATACCTAGAACTATTGTTAGTGATAGGGATGCTAAGTTTTTGAGCCACTTTTGGCGTGTATTTTGGGGGAAGTTAGGCACTAAATTATTATTTTCTACTTCTTGTCACCCACAAACTGATGGACAAACTGAAGTAGTTAATAGAACCTTAGGAAACATGTTGAGGGCTGTTTTGAAAGGTAAATTAACTTCTTGGGAGGCTCACTTACCTATGATTGAATTTGCTTACAATAGAACAATCCATTCTTCTACAGGTATGTCTCCTTTTGAGGTTGTTTATGGTTTTAATCCCTTCACTCCTCTTGATTTATTACCATTACCTACTAATGATATTGTTAATCTTGATGGTAGGACAAAGGCTGAGATGATGAAAAAAATTCATGAACAAACAAGGCTTGCAATTGAGAAGAAAAATGAGCAAACTGCCTTGAGAAAGAATAAGGGTCGAAAACAAGTAATTTTTAAACCTGGAGATTTAGTTTGGGTTCACTTTAGAAAGGAGAGATTTCCCTCCAAAAGGAAGTCAAAGTTGCACCCTAGAGGAGATGGCCCATTTCAAGTCCTTGAAAGGATTGGAGACAATGCTTACAAGCTGGACCTACCTGGTGAGTTCCAAGTAAGTGCTACATTCAATGTTGCTGACTTGTCTTTGTTTGATGTAGGATCGAATTCGGGGACGAATTCTTTTCAAGAAGAGGGGAATGATAGCATCAAGGACAAGGATAGAGTTTTGGAAGCTCCAAGGCCATTTACAAGATCTCAAGCTAAAGAGTTGCACTCTAAGGTTGCTGGACTTCAATGGCAAATAAAGAAGCTTTTAATTATAGAGGAAGAGCTCAAGCCCAAAGTAGATGAATTATCCAAGTTTTACAATTATTTGGTGATCCAAATTGAAGTCCAAGAGGAGGAAGATTGGGCCACCAAATCAGCCCTTGAAGTCCACCAAAGGGGCTCAAAATGAGCTTAAAAGAGGTCCAAAAGGGGGTGTTTCAAAGGGAGCCCAATTGGAGTCCAAATCAATGGCCCAAACTAGTAGTTTTAAGGTCCAAATCTGCCCCAAAGGGATTTGGCCGCCCCCCACCTAATTGTAATGACTTTTCTTACTCCTTAGCAATCACCCTACCTAATTGTAATGACTTTTTATGCCTTAGCAACCACCCTACCTAATTTTAAGGACTTTTTGTGCCTTAGTACTCCTATAAATAAGGAGTTCTTCTCATTCATTGAGACACTTCATTATTGATTAAGTATATCATACTTTGAGAGTTCTTTTGAACCTTTGTTACTTGTGCTTTGAGATTTATCTTTCAACCTTTACTAGTTCATAGTTCAAGGTAGTAAGATTACTTCTCTATTGTGATATCTTTGATTCCTTTGTGGTATTCTTAGAAGGCGATTAATACTAGTTATTAATTGTTGTCTCAAGTTACTCGTAAAGCGGTCAAGATCCGAATCTATTGTTTTGATTTGCTTTTAAGTAAAGGCGTTTGATTTCTTCAATAAATCAAGACGTTGTTACTTTGATCTTGTCAAGGCTATAGAACTTGCGTTCTTGGAAGTTCTTGGAATTCTTTCCTTGAATTTTCCCATATCCTTTATTTTCTGCCCTTAAGTGCTTGTTGTTCAATTCCTTATTGTTATTGCTTCCGCATTTACATTTCAAATTCTTACTCTAGTTTGGATTCCCGACCTTGTCGTTATCAAGTTTCTTCGCGTTCAATGAAAAGATACGTTACAAAGAAAAGTATTTTCTACTGATGTTAGAACTCCACTAAATGCTTTTAGAAACTTTAGACTTGATAATTTTATTCCTATTATTCTACACATATTTTGTTATATTTCTCAAAGAGTACTTTTATTTTCCACAATTCTGTAAGTGTTTGAGTTAATGATATTTGGTGTGTATTTTGTATTTATTTAATTTCTTTTTTTAGAAGGTCAAATCAAGCAATATAAGATGTGTGTTTTGTATTTTATTCATCTTGTATATGGTCAAATCGGGGCTACCCGATTTTGCTGTTTGATCGATACAAGGGAGTTCCATCGGAGGTAGTCTCGTAATAAATCAAACCCGAGCTCGAAGATAAGACATCAAGCCTAGAGATCGAAGTGTACGTTGAGACCGAGACCAGTAGCAATCGAGACCAAGTATGACCGACTTTGAGGGAAGCATAATAACGGAATGGCGAGATATCAGTAAACGGTCGAAGATCACGACATGAATCTCGGGACGGATATCCGTGATTGGTTTAGGATCATGGCATGAATCTCGGAACGGACCAAATCAGAAGTGGTTAACTAGCTGTTTATACGATTTCCTTCTAAAATTAGAGACATACCATAATTAGGTTTTCTCTACTATATAAAGAGGAGTTCCAATCATTTGTAGGGCATCATGATTCACTGATAAAAATATACATATACGCTGCTTTCTTTGTCTTTCTTATTGTTCATCACTGCTTGTTCCATCCTCTGTTGTTCTTATTAACTAACCTCGAGACTATCTTGAATCAAGGTCGAGGCATTGTTTGCAGACCGGTTTGATTTATTTTACTGTCTAATTTATCTATTTAATTCGTTGTTTATCAATTGGTGCTACTTTAAATCACATATCCTTAAAACCACAATATAAGTTTAATTGTTACTCAATTTAAAGGGTAAACACATCTGTTATTGGGTTAGAACGTTATTTTCCAAAGTTTCCTTCTTTGTTTTCTTTCTCTTCCCCCTTCCCTTACATGATTCTTTTTCTTCCTTTTCCCTCTTCTTTTCTTTTTCATTTCTTCCGTTTCTTTGATTCTCTCCTCTCTTGTCTTCCGACCCCTAGTTGTTATTTCACTTCAGATTAGAATTTGTTATTCCATAAAATTTCTTCTTCTTTTTCCTCCCACTAATTTTTCGTAAAATTTGAAAAATACATTTTTCATCAAATAAATTTTATTACCAATTTAACACTCCCTTCATATATAAACATTTTTGCTCCAATCAATTTTCGCCTATAATCACCTCCCATAATTCCATCTTAGAGCAACAGAATATTCTAAAATTAGATATTACTGACACAACAAAAATATTGTTAAATAAGTATACAAGTAGATAACTTTTAGAAAATTATACTATGGATTACGACCATACATGGGCCTACAGGAGGTCGGATAATGCATGATAAACATAATTCAGATGCTTCACATAACAATCTCCACCTACTTTTAGTAACAAAAATGAAAGAAACTTTTCTCTAAAAGACACAACGAAATTGACCAGAATATATAGGAAGGAATTCTTCAAAAGTTTTTCTCTCGCAAACTACACTTTACTCAGAAATTTATTTTATAGCGATCGAACTATCACCCACTATTTGAAAACCAAAAGAAAAGAAAAGGGTAAAGAAAAAAGAAAAAAGAAAAATAATTGAAGAAATTATTTCTTTATTTGAATCCTTTTATATGTTGGTTTAGGTGTAAAGAAAATTACTAAAATGATAAAAACATAAAATTATTTTACCTTCGTTTCTTTTTCACATGAAATTAAATCTATAGGCACAAGCATTTCTTTTTTTGGACGAAAAGAAATATTATGCACTATGCATCAATTGTCATCCATCGTGATAAACTTTAAACATCTCATAATTGCTCAAGGAAATGTTAACTAAAATACGGCTCTACAATTTCTGAGGAAATAAAATATTCCAAATACTGCAACTACATACACCAATCACCCTGGAAAAAAAGTACAAAGTCAAAATCAAGTATACCAAAAACAGTGAGAATGAAAACATTAGAAAGTAACACGCTAAGCACAATTAAAATTCCAATTTTCTGCACTTCAAGCAGAAAAAGGCTTAAAACACAGTTCAAAGTAAAAAATTCCCAACTAAGATCAACAAAATTAGAAAAACTAAAAAAGCATAAATAAATAATAACAATTAATAATAACTGCAACTGTTTAAACTGACAACGCATCAAAAACTAAAAACCCATCTACAATTGAGAAAGTAGGAAAGAAGATGAAGAAAAAAAATCTGAATCAACATAGATAGAAGTAGTTGAAAAGGACTGAAATTTGGATGACTAAAACGGTAGAATATTAAGAAGGAAGAGGGGGATTTTAGGAGAATAATTAATTAGTAAGTAGTAATAACTAAGGAAATCACCGGAATTGCGTGAGAAAGAAGAAGAAACAGAGGCGACTTTTGGTATTATCAAAACATTAACTTTTAAGTTTTTCTTAAAAGAAGTGACTTTGAATTTTTTTTTTAATTTAGAATCGACGTAAAAATAAGGGGAAAATTGCCAAAAATCTGAGAAAAAAGAAAAATATGAATCCTGAACTATGAAAGCTGCCACATCACCTTCTTCATGTCCCTCCTAGATAGATAGATAGATAGATAGATAGATAGATAGATAGATAGATTTTTCACTGTTGTTTGAAAGTTAAATCTAGTTATTTCAAGTTCTTTTCTTAAGTGTTTACTTAGCATCAATCTAAACTCCTTGTGGATTCGACCCCGACTTGCGTTGGGTTTTATAATTGCAGCGACCATTTCATACTCGTTAATTGGGTGTGAATTGGACGCGATCAGAAACCAATTCCAAACAATAAAGCTTCAATATTTAATCAATTCTCAAAAGTCAATAAAAATTTAACACGAGCCCACATGATCAAAATTCAAGTCTAAGGTCTGATCTCATAGACCCATAATCTCACGAGTCCAAATATCTGATCAGCTTCCAAACCTGAGTTCAAATTGGTATTTAAAATCGTAAAAAGCATTCTCTTAAGTTTTAGATAAAATATCCAAATTTCACTCTTTGATTCTATATTTTAGGTGTAGAAATCTATGGGAAATCAAAATATATGATTAGAACCAAGTACAAATTACGTACCCTCAAGATTAGGATGAAATCCCTCTTCAGAATCTCCTCTTCCATTCTCTAAAGCTCAAAAATTGTGAAAATTAGCTAAATTCAAAAATCTAGACACAATATACCCGTGGGCCCAAATCAATCTATGCGGTCTTGACAGGCCTCACGCGATCACGAAGGCCAACTAGCCTGCCTCCTATGCAATCGCGATCACGACCTTCCATCATGGGATCATGATGTATTGCCTAACAATCTTACTCGATCGCGAACCCCTCCACGCAATCACGAATTACAAAATCTCCTTTGTCCCTATTATTATACGCGATCGTTAGACATAACATCATAATCGCGATTTACTGCAATGCGCCAAAAAACCAATAATTCGGATTATCCCAAAATGCTCAAAAATCACTGAAACTCATCTGAGCCCCCTGGGAACCAATCCATTCATACTAACAAGTTTTTATACCCTATATAAACCTGTGCAAAGGCTCAAAATACCAAAAAAAATATCAAAACAAAGAATCAGGCATCAAACCAAAAATCTCAAACTTTCTTAATTTCAAAATTTCAACTTTTGATTAGAAGTTCTAAATCAATCTCGTGCAACCCGAGGCCCGAACCAAACATACGCACAAATCCAAAATCATCATACGAACCTATTAGGACCTTTAAATCACCAATCTGAGGTCGTTTATCCACAATGTTGACTTTGATCAACTTTTCCTCTCCCAAGCATCTAGTTAGGAACTAAGTGTTCCAAATCAACCTCGAACCCCTCGGGACCCAAACTACCCATCTCCATAAGTCATAAAATATAAAAGCAATACAAGAGAAGTGCCAAATAGTAAAATAGGGTTTTAGAACTCAAATGACTAGTGGATCGTTACATAATCAAACCAAAAACCCATTGGTTTCCCAAAACTTATGCACACATGGCCCAAGATAGCATGGGTAATTATGTGACTCTAGAGGGAAGGATCTAAATGCATGCGCAAAAGGAACGTGAATCCAAGTGACCTAACTAATACCTCAATCAAGAATTTGAATCACATGCCCTAACTGATAGTTCAAACAAGAACATGAATCCATACATCATAACTAATGCGCCAATAGGAACGTGAATTCATATGCAGTAACAACTCATACAGATCAAAACAATCTCATACTGGTGATGAGAACAAGATATATATGCTAACAAGGTGCATATAAGAAATATTGTATGTCTAAATAGTTTTATCATATAAAATAGGTAAATGAAACTCAAAATGTTAAACTACCATACGAAGCAGGAATAAGATTCACAAATAGTCATACAATAACTAGTCATCACATACAATATCCTATCATGTTAAAGTAGAATATAAGAGATGCCTATAACATAATAGTAGCATACGAATATGCACAATAATCATAACACAAGCAAGTCAAGTAAAGCATATGAACATTATCCTTCTACCTAAGCATAGAAGCATATGAGATCCGTGTATATGCTCGTCACCTCGCAAATACGTAGCAGACAAATTGGAAAACATCTCCCATTGAAGTCATAGTCTCAAGTACATTGACTTTGGGCTAGCTCTATTCTTCAAAATCTGACTTTTCTTGCTCGAGATTCATCAATTCTCCATGAAATCAATCCAAGTCATGGGGCTCAATTCTAGAGTCAATGATAAGCCTAGGACTAAAGTTAATAAAATTTAACAAAAGTCAACCCCGGGCCTATATGGTCAAATCCCAAAATAAATATAAAATCCTTATTGATCCATAACCTCAAGACTCCAAATTTATAATTAAATTCTCAATCCAAGTCCAAATTGTGTTTTTTTCTTGTTATTTCCCCTCCCGTTTATCTTTCTGAATCCGAGGGTCTACCGGAAATAACTTCTCTGTCTTCTGAAAGGTAGGGGTAAGGACTGCGTACACTTTACTCTTCCCAAATTCTACTTGTGGGATTACACTGGTTATGTTGTTGTTGTTGTTGATTCTAAGGTAAATTTGAAGAAATAATAATATTAAAATTATTTATTTTAGTAAAAATCACTTATCCCATCATTGTAGGTGAAAATATCTTAAATATTACCTAAATTCGAGCTCCCTAGCTTCTAAAATGGTGAAATAAACTCAAAGTACGAAATGGAGCTATTTATAAAAAGTGTTGAAATGCAGGACTTCTGATGGTGGACGTTAATCATGCTTGCATCGCGAGCCCCTCAAACATGCACTTCTGGTGGAAGTTCTTTCCTGTTGTTTCAAGCAAGAACCTCTCTCGGACCCCCCGAAACTTACTCGATCCTCATCCCCATTCGGGTGTTACGACCCGGCCGGTCGTTTTAATTATTGTAGCCTTGTTCCCCCATTTATCGCTTATTTTATGTTCTTTTATTGTTATGTGACTTGCCGGGATGGTTGGTTTGGTTCCGGAGATATTTCGGAATGAATTGGGATACTTAGTCCCAAGGTTGGAAGCCTAAGTTGAAAGAGTTGACCGGATATTGACTTATGTGTAAATGGCTTTGGAACGGAGTTTTTATGATTTCGATAACTCTGTTTGGTGATTTTGGATATAGAGGTGTGTCCGAATATTGATTTGGAGATCCGTAGGTCATTTTGGCTTGAATTAGCGGAAGTTGGAAAAGTTGAAGTTTGGAGAGTTGACTTTATTGTTATCGGGCTCAGATTTTGGTTCTGAAAGTCGGAATAGGTTCGTGATGTCATTTATGACTTGGATGCAAATTCGAGGTCAATCGGAGTTGGTTTGATAGGTTTCGACATCGATTGTATAAGTTAGAAATCCATTAGTTTTATTAGGCTTGAGTTGGGATGCGATTCATATTTTTTGATGTTGTTTGATGTTATTTGAGGCATCAACTAAGTTTGAATGGTGTTTTAGGTCTTTTTGGTATGTATGGATGGGGTCACGGGGTCCCCGGGTGTGAATCAGATTGAAATCGGGATCGAATTTGTACTTAGAGGATTGCTGAAGCAACTGAAATATGGTGTCATTGCACCTGCGGTGGGAGTGGCTGCAGGTGCGGTCACGCAGGTGCGGGGTGAGTTGTCACAGGTGCAAGATTTAGGGAGGAAGCATGGGAGCGCAGGTGCGAGGAATATTCCGCACCTCCGATGTCGCAGATGTGGAAGAGTGGTCGCAGGAGCGGAAGAAGGACTTGAAGGGCTGGTCCGCAGAAGCGCACCTGCAGGTGCGGGTTTGAGACCACAGATGCGGTTGATCGGGCCTTAAGTGGCTTCCACAGATGTAAATTGTTAACCGCAAAAGTTGTACTGTAGAAGCGGTGTTTTGGGCCATAGAAGCGAAAACATTGGGTAGTGTTATAAGGACGAGGGTTAGAGTATTTTCACCATTTTTGGACTTTGAGAGCTCGGATTGAGACGATTTTAGAGGGGTTTTCACAAGATTTCAAGAGGTGATAGCATCAAGGACAAGGATAGAGTTTTGGAAGCTCCAAGGCCATTTACAAGATCTC
>AWOL01S0089503.1:0-35326 GCA_000715115.1 Nicotiana otophora | reverse complement strand
GTACGCTCGGGCAGAGTATGGTACCGGGTGCCGGCCACGTCCCTTCAGGTTTGGGGCGTGACACTACAATTCTTCCCGTTAACCTTTGTACAGCTTTCACACTGTCCACGATGGTGATGTCNCCCCTTAGAGGAGACAGACGATATTTCAGGTGATTCAGAATATGGTCTCATAGGCGTAGGTTGAGGGTTATTCCTCTAGAGTTCACAGTTATAGAGTGGTACGCTCGGGCAGAGTATGGTACCGGGTGCCGGCCACGTCCCTTCAGGTTTGGGGCGTGACACTACAATTCTTCCCGTTAACCTTTGTACAGCTTTCACACTGTCCACGATGGTGATGTCTTTGATGGCCTTGATTTTGTTGGGGTTGATTTCAATTCCCCGATTGGAGACCATGAAGCCGAGGAACTTTCCCGAACCGACCCCGAAAGCACATTTTTCGGGGTTGAGCTTCATGTTGAATTTCCTCAGAATCTTGAACATTTCCTGCAAATGGTCCTCTACGCGCAGGGACTTAACTAGCATATCATCAATATAAACTTCCATCGTTTTACCTATTTGTTCTTCGAACATTCTGTTTACTAGGCATTGATAAGTAGCTCCTGCATTGTTTAGCCCGAAGGGCATTATGTTATAACAATATGTTCTATATCGGGTCACAAATGAAGTCTTTTCCCGATCATCCGGATTCATCTGAATTTGATTATACTTGGAATAGGCATCGACAAAGGTGAGAATCTCGTGGCCGTCCGTGGCATCAATCATACGATCGATGTTGGGCAGTGTGAAGGAATATTTGGGGCATGCTTTGTTCAAATCCTTATAGTCCACACACATTCTAAGTTTGTTTCCTTTTTTAGGTACAACAACCATATTGGCTAACCATTCGATGTATTTTACTTCCCGAATGGACCCTATCTTGAGAAGTTTGATTACCTCGTCCTTTATGAATGCGTGCTTTTCCTCGGACTGGGGCCTTCTTTTTTGCTTCACCGGTCTGAACATAGGGTTCAAGCTTAGCTGGTGCGCCATTATGTCCGGCGGGATCCCTGCTATATCTAGATGGGACCAGGCAAAACAATTGATGTTATTGATAAGAAATTGAATGAGTTTATTCCTGAGTTCGGGGCTCAAACCCGTTCCCAGGTATACCTTTTGTTCAGGGCTCAAACCCGTTCCCAGGTATACCTTTTGTTTGGGCCAATGTTCGATCAGTACGATTTGCTCCAGTTCCTCAATTGTTGATTTGGTGGCATTGAAATCATCGGGGGTTACGAAGGATCGAGGGATCCATCGATCATCATCGTCCTCTTCAACGTTTTGCTTACTTGGTCGGGTCGCCGATGTCTGTGATTGCTATTTGGCTCAGCTTTGAACCTGATTCTTTCATTGGTGAAGGTGAGGATATTGATTTTTCTTCTTCGACGGAGAACATTTCCTTTGCAGACGGTTGTTCCCCATACACTATTTTGATACCTTCTGATGTTGGGAATTTGAGGACCTGGTGTAGGGTCGAGGGTACGGCTCTCATGCTGTGGATCCACGGCCTTCCAAAGAGGGAGTTATATCTCATATCACCTTCGATTACGTGAAAATTTGTTTGCTGGATGGTTCCGGCTACGTTTATCGGTAGGGTGATCTCGCCTTTAGTGGTTTCACATTCCATATTAAATCCGTTTAGAACCAGAGTTGCGGGTACGACCTGATCCTACAGGCCGAGCTGTTCTATGACCCTCGATTTGATGATATTGGCCGAGCTACCTGGATCAATTAACACACGCTTAATCTTAGTTTTATTCATGAGTACGGATATTACTAGCGCGTAGTTATGGGGTTAGATGATTCCCTCTGTATCTTCATCACTGAAGGATAAATTGGGTGCATGATCTTGGGTTGGAGATCGCTTCGCAATCGACATTTTAGCGTGTTTAAGCATCGGTCCCTAGGGGGCATCGACACTACCAACGATCATGTGAATGACATGTTGAGGTTCTTCTGGCTCGTTTCGCTTACCGAATTCCTTGTCTCTAAAATGGTTCTTCGCCCTATTGCTCAAAAATTCCCGAAGGTGCCCTTTATTAAATAAGCGGGCCACTTCCTCTCTTAGTTGCCTGCAATCTTCCGTTTTGTGACCATGGGTGCCATGATATTCGGACATTTGATTGGGATTCCTTTGGGCAAGATCGGTTTGCATGGGTCGAGGCCATCTAGTGTCTTTGATGCGTCCGATGGCCGATACGTTGGCGGATGTACCAATGTTGAAATTATACTTCGATAGTCGAGGGATTTCTATAGGATCCGTATATTTATCAAAGCCGCTTTTGCTCATAAGTCCTCGAGAATTTTGCCCCCGATAAATCCTTCGGTTGTTCCGAACCGTGTCACGTGCTGAACTGTTGTTCATCCGATCTGTGTCATACGGTTGGTATCGATCTCTGTTCGACCTTTGATCTCTGTTGGCTTCCCTTTGATTTTTAGTGGTTGTGTAGTTTTGTCGTACGGGCCCATATGGAACTCCCAATTGATCATGTTCGACCCTGATTTTTGATTGGTACCGGTTGTGTACATCTGCCCAAGTTATTGCAGGGTACTCGATCAAATTTTGTTTCAGCCGATGTGACACTGTCGAGCTTAGCCCCTTCAGTCCTTGGGTGAAAGCTTGTACGGCCCAATCGTCTGTGACCGGTGGCAAGTCCATATGCTTTATTTGAAATTGGGATACAAATTCCCTCAGCATCTCGTTACCCCTTTGCTTTACTTTGAAGAGGTCCGATTTTCTTGTTGCAACCTTTATGGCACCAGCATGTGCTTTTACGAACGAGTCCGCTAACATGGTGAAAGCATCAATGGAATTCAACGGTAAGTTGTGATACCAGATCATCGCTCCTTTTGCGAGGGTCTCTCAGAACTTTTTCAACAACACGGATTCGATTTCATCATCCTCCAAATCATTGCCTTTGATGGCACATGTGTAGGAGGTGACGTGTTCGTTAGGATCGGTCGTACCGTTATATTTGGGAATTTCAGGCATACGGAAATTTTTGGGGATTGTTATTGGGGCCGCGCTCGAGGGAAAAAGCTTTTGTATGAATTTTTTCGAATCGAGCCCTTTTATCATTGGCGGAGCCCACGAAATTTGATCGACCCTAGCGTTATACGTTTCCACTTTTTTGTCGTTGGCTTCGACTCACTTCGTGAGTTCCTCGAGCAATTTATCAATTTCAGGAGCAATCCCTGATTCCTGCTCATTTGATTTCATTACGGCGGGTTCCGTTTTGGGTGTGACTTCTCGAAGAAGCAGATTGGAGTTCGGCCCGCTTTGCGTATGGGTTCGGCTCTGCAACTGAGCTATTACTGCTTCTTGGGCTTGCAACATTTCAAAAATCATACGCAAGCTGACCCCGATTTCCCCCTTGCTGTAGGTGTCTCGGTCTATAGATCGAGCACCGCCCTGAACGCTCCTCTCTGGTTCAGAATGCTGATTCGCTTCTAAAGCTATTTGCGAATTGATATCCAGTGGTACTTCAGCTCGAATTTTGGGTTCTTCGATTCGAGCCTCGTTACCGTTGTTAGGTAGCCTTCCGGCCCTGGGCACCAAGTTGTTGGTTTCATCTTGAAGGCCGGCTTTGAGGTTGATAGGTAGAGCCATGGCTGATTCGATGTTGTAAGCTGGAGTGTACTGTAGATTCATATCAGACAATCACCGTTACCCTTAGCCCCACGGTGGGCGCCAAACTGTTTACCTGAAAAATCGGATAACGTTAAATTTAGATATGGTTCTAAGGGTATGTAAATTGCTTTGATATAAAATGACAATACAGGTATTTTTGCTGTGAAAATGGAAAATGATGGAAGGGAAGACTGAAAAATATTAGAAGAACAAGCACAATGAAATCTTGATCTGCCCTCCCTATTGCAGTCTTTCTCCCCTTTTATAGTAGAGGGTCACTACTTTATTTGTAACAATATAAAATAATACATATAGTGGAGAACCCATGATGGTTTGTCTCTCCCTTGATTCTCGCCAAGATTCTCTCCCTTGGTGCGGTTATAACAGCTCTTGTCTTGCGAGCTTGGCACTGACTTGAGCTTGGTGCTAGATCAAATCCTCAGTCTTAGTTCGAGCTCGGTTCTTCCTTGGAGCATCGATATTCGGGGCCTGTTTCGGTCGTCATTACCCCATAGTCCGATCCGGACGCGGGTTCGATAATGATATCGAGTTTTGCGATTTATTGGTCTTATGGCTCGAAGCTCGACGTCTCTACTTCGGAATTCGTCCGAGCTCGCCATGTGGATACCCTTCGATTGAAACGTTATTGTCTCGACCGGTCTTTATGACTGAGAAGAGGTTTTGACCGTACACATTATTATTATTATTATTATTATTATTATTATTATTATCATTGTTGTTGTTGTTGCTTCTTTTCATGGCTTTTACACTATCATATTTCTTTTTATTACTGATGTGCTTATGTTTTCCTTGAGCCGATAGCTTATGGGAAACAACCTGTCACGACCCCAATTTCACAACCTAGGATATCGTGATGACACCTAGTCTCTAGCATAACACATGTTGATTTAATAACAGAATTGAACTATTTAATCATTTATCATAAACCATTAAATGACATACATAGCCGCAAGTGGCCAATAGTTATATATTTCCCAAATCCGGTAGTACGGAGTCATAAGCACTACTAAAACACTAGAATATTTAAACACAATAATGTTTTGAATTACAATTTAATAGTACCATAATGAAGTAAGATGGTGACTCCGAGGCCTGCGAACGTCAAGCAGGTATACCTTGAAATCTCTCGCCGCGCAGACGCAACTCTCAACAACACAATCAGAATAAATGGATCTGCACAAAAATGTGCAGAAGCGTAGCATGAGTACACCATAATGATACCCAGTAAGTATCAAGCCTAACCTCGATAGAGTAGGGACGAGGCTAGGTCAAGATACCTACTGTCACAACCCAAAATCCATTAAAGATCGTGATGGCACCGGACACCGCTGTGAGGCAAGAAAAAAATAAATACTTAATTTGGTTCCCATTTTAATATTTCTGAAATCCCATTTCCTTCAATTAAATAGTGAAAGATGGAATTTACAAGAAAAATAATAATATTTTTAACAATTTCAATACAGGACAACCCAAATAATCCCAAAACCCGGTGTCACAAGTAGGAATGTAAAATAAAATACAATATCTGTCCGAAAATCACCCCAAAACCCGGTGCATGAGCCTCAACTAGGAATGTAAAATAAAATACAATATCTGTCCGAAAATACAAATTTGGATAGAAGAAATATAAATACTCTGAAGGAAACTCTGCTGGCTGCGGACTCGTAACGTGAAATACAGCTCACCTAAATCCCCTCAATAACCGTGCCTCTGCGCCCACAAGGCCACTAGACATATATGCACCTGCACAAAAATGTGCAGCAAGTATAGTATGAGTACGTAAATCAACGCATACCCAGTAAGTATCCCGCCTAACCTCGAAGAAGTAGTGACGAGGGGTCGACTTCGACACTTACTATGGCTATAAATAAAATATCAATGATATAATTAGGCATGAATTACGTAGAACGTCTGTAAGCTCAATAACATGAAATAAGTAAACAATTATTTTGTTAATAAAAATTTCCAAATTTATTTTTCACCGTTTAACATTTTCTTTTGTATCTCGGGCCAATGAAAGCAACATCAATTATCATAAATTCCAAAGCAACAATTCAATCATGCGCAAATCATGTCGAGGTCGTACGACCTGCTTCAACATAAATATTTAAACTATGCACTGCCGAGGGTCGAACAACGCGAACCATAGTTGCATCTATTTGCTACAGAGGCGTTCGGCCCGCTCCACAAAAGAGAAAAACACATTAAACAACCAATTCAAGATTTATTAAAGGGCAAATATTACAAGAATTTCAAATTCCCATTTAACGGTCAAGTAAATGAGGTTTAACCTTCCTACAATTCCGTTATCGAGTTTCTAAATATTTTAAACAATTAAGTTAACAAGTAGGGCGCAACATCACAAGTACAACATGATATGGGTCCTAGACTACCCGGACATAAACATAATAGTAGCTACGCACGGACTCTCGTCACCTCGTGCGTACGTAATCCCCACAATTAGAAGCACGTAATGATTTGATTCACCTATGGGGTTAATTCCCTCTTACAAGGCTAGAAAGGAGACTTACCTCGCTCTGAAATTCCACAACCGGCTCCAAAGCCTTTCTATCAACTCAAACCAATGCCCATCTCTCCAAAACTGGCGAATAAAGGTGCAAATCCATAAATATATACTCTAATACTCATAATAATTCCNGCAGAAGCGTAGCATGAGTACACCATAATGATACCCAGTAAGTATCAAGCCTAACCTCGATAGAGTAGGGACGAGGCTAGGTCAAGATACCTACTGTCACAACCCAAAATCCATTAAAGATCGTGATGGCACCGGACACCGCTGTGAGGCAAGAAAAAAATAAATACTTAATTTGGTTCCCATTTTAATATTTCTGAAATCCCATTTCCTTCAATTAAATAGTGAAAGATGGAATTTACAAGAAAAATAATAATATTTTTAACAATTTCAATACAGGACAACCCAAATAATCCCAAAACCCGGTGTCACAAGTAGGAATGTAAAATAAAATACAATATCTGTCCGAAAATCACCCCAAAACCCGGTGCATGAGCCTCAACTAGGAATGTAAAATAAAATACAATATCTGTCCGAAAATACAAATTTGGATAGAAGAAATATAAATACTCTGAAGGAAACTCTGCTGGCTGCGGACTCGTAACGTGAAATACAGCTCACCTAAATCCCCTCAATAACCGTGCCTCTGCGCCCACAAGGCCACTAGACATATATGCACCTGCACAAAAATGTGCAGCAAGTATAGTATGAGTACGTAAATCAACGCATACCCAGTAAGTATCCCGCCTAACCTCGAAGAAGTAGTGACGAGGGGTCGACTTCGACACTTACTATGGCTATAAATAAAATATCAATGATATAATTAGGCATGAATTACGTAGAACGTCTGTAAGCTCAATAACATGAAATAAGTAAACAATTATTTTGTTAATAAAAATTTCCAAATTTATTTTTCACCGTTTAACATTTTCTTTTGTATCTCGGGCCAATGAAAGCAACATCAATTATCATAAATTCCAAAGCAACAATTCAATCATGCGCAAATCATGTCGAGGTCGTACGACCTGCTTCAACATAAATATTTAAACTATGCACTGCCGAGGGTCGAACAACGCGAACCATAGTTGCATCTATTTGCTACAGAGGCGTTCGGCCCGCTCCACAAAAGAGAAAAATACATTAAACAACCAATTCAAGATTTATTAAAGGGCAAATATTACAAGAATTTCAAATTCCCATTTAACGGTCAAGTAAATGAGGTTTAACCTTCCTACAATTCCGTTATCGAGTTTCTAAATATTTTAAACAATTAAGTTAACAAGTAGGGCGCAACATCACAAGTACAACATGATATGGGTCCTAGACTACCCGGACATAAGCATAATAGTAGCTACGCACGGACTCTCGTCACCTCGTGCGTACGTAATCCCCACAATTAGAAGCACGTAATGATTTGATTCACCTATGGGGTTAATTCCCTCTTACAAGGCTAGAAAGGAGACTTAGCTCGCTCTGAAATTCCACAACCGGCTCCAAAGCCTTTCTAGCAACTCAAACCAATGCCCATCTCTCCAAAACTGGCGACTAAAGGTGCAAATCCATAAATATATACTCTAATACTCATAATAATTCAATTTATAACCATTTCCAACTCCGCTCAAAAAATCGATAAAGCAACCCTCGGGTCCACATGCCCGGATTCCGAAAATTTTCGAAGACAAACTTCACCCATAACCCCACGAACTCAAATATATAATTTATTTCCAATTCCATGCCCAAATTCGTGATCAAAATCCAAGAATGCCAAATTTCTAGGTTTTTCTTCAAAATCCCAAATTTCTACTAGTTTTCATGTTTAAATCCATATACAAACCATGTATTTAACTTGCAATAAGTGGTAATAAGTACCTTGACATGGATGATGAAAATCCCTCCTTGAAGCTCTCCAAATATTTCCCCAACCAAGTGAAAAATGAGAAAAGAAGTGATAAATCCCGCTCTTAAAACGATTCTGCCCAGCGATATTTTCGTACCTGCGGAACAGTAGCCGCACCTGCGGCGTTGCTTCTGCAACCACGCCTCCGCTTCTGCGGAACTCACCCCAAACACATGGCCTCGCACCTGCGGAACGACCCCCGCTTCTTCGACATCGCAGGTGCGAGCGTCCTTCCGTTCCTGCGCCTTTTTCCTCTTCTGCACCCCACGCTTCGCTTCTGCGCTTGTGCAGATACGGCCAAAACTCCGCACCTACGGTCCTTCCCCTGGCTGACTTGCTCTGTTTCTGCAACCCCTGGGCCACTTCTGCGGCCCTGCACCTGCGGTGAAAACCTCACAGATGCGGTTACACCAGGTGACAGCAGCTTCAGCATTTCAAAAGGCCAAATTCGATTCGTTAACCATCCGGAATCAACCCGAGGCCCCCGGGACCTTAACCAATTATACAAACACGTCCCAAAATACATTACGAACTTAGTCGAGGCCTCAAATCACGCCAAACAATATCAAAATTATGAATCACCCTCCAATTCAAACCTAATGAACTTTGAAGCTTCAAAGTTCTACCTTCGATGCCGAAACCTATCACATCACGTCCGATTGATCTCAAATTTTGCACACAAGTCATAATTGACATTATGGACCTACTCCAACTTCCGGAATTGGAATCCAACCCCGATATCAAAAAGTCCACTCCCAGTCAAACTCTCCAAAAACCTTCAAATTTCTACCTTTTGCCAAATGACCCCGAAATGACCTACGAACCTCCAAATCCACTTCTGGACGCGCTCCCTATACCAGAATCACCATATGGGGCTATTACCACTCAGAATCCCAAACAAACATTGATAACATTGAAATGCACTTCAACTCAAATTTATAAAATTCTTCCAAATATGAACTTCCATAATAGGCGTCGAAATGCTTCCAGGTCATCCAAAACCCGATCCGAACATACGCCCAAGTCCAAAATCATTATATGAACCTGTTGGGACCTTCAAATCCCGATTCCAAGCTCATTTACTCAAAAATCACACCTTAGTCAATCTTTCTAACTTAAAGCTTCCGAAATGAGAATTTTATTTCCAAATCAACTCTGAACTTCCCGAAATTAAATTCTGACCACGCGTACAAGTCATAATACCTGAAGTGAAGCTGCTCAGGGTCTCAAACTGCAGAACGATGCACTAGAGCTCGAAACAACAAGTTGGGTCGTTACACCTACTAGACATAGAAACATGTTAAAGATATACATAAGTTAACAATGGAAAGAACATCAATGTAAGACCAACAACAGAAAAATTATTAATTTACGACCAACAATGAAGTAATAGAAACATAAATGGCAGGAAGTAGTAAACGAGTAATAAAGAAACAACATAATCAGAACACCGATGAGATGTAAATAAACTCAAATAAGGAAAAACGGATGACAACTCAAATAATCAAATTGCTCCTTACGCATGGACTTACAATAAGAATTACCCCGAGACACCACACCTCATAAACCACAAGTCATGGATCACAATTTTCAAATCTTAGACATATGGCACCTCGTGCCGACAACAACAATCACCTTTGCCCAACAAAGCCCACGTGCTACCATGTACTATGCAACCGTGATAAATATTAATTTAGATGAATGAAAGATATATTTAAACACCATAAACCATAATAACAATATTGAATAAAGTAAGGTGTCAAATGAAATAGTGAGTTTATTTTAGAAATCAAGTAAAGTAAAATAATATACAATTTGTACGAAACGGAGTATAAGATGGCTTTAGTTTAGAAATCAATAGAATTAAGTAAAAGTATCATTTTTAAATAAAACAAAATATAAGTTAAATTAACGAATTAAATATAGAATTTGTTAAGGAAAAATATGATAACAATTTTAAGTAAGGTAAGCATCTAACAGGGTGATGAGTACAATTTGAGAATCCAATTATAGTGAAAGTACGATAACCATTTAGAATAATAAGGCACCGAGTGAGATAACGAGTTCTATCTTAAGATGCACATAGAATAAAGTATGTTAATAATTCTTTTATTTAAACCATTATGTTACCAACAACGCAACAGAATATGATATAGTGACTCCACGCAATTAAATAATAATAACAGGGGAAGAAGATAGGAAATGAAGGTAAAGCAGTTAGTTTATGAAAATGAATTCAAACCTCACTATCAGAAAACCCAGAATAACAAACCTCGTAATCGCATATAAAAGTGCTGAAACTAACACATAACAACAACCAGTACAACACACACAATCCGTTGTGGCGCATAACTCAATCCAACCATAACATCCTTTATCAATATCAAGTGTATTGTAAACAATACGTTGCGGCGCGCAACCCGATCCCACCATATCATCATTAATCTACATCATAATCCCCCTTATTCCACCATATTA
Source organism: Nicotiana otophora (assembly GCA_000715115.1). NCBI lineage: Eukaryota > Viridiplantae > Streptophyta > Magnoliopsida > Solanales > Solanaceae > Nicotiana > Nicotiana otophora. Next base: position 24,725 of record AWOL01S0089503.1, on the reverse strand, counting down.
TCATTTAACAATATCAATTATTACGTACACAAACCGTTGCAGTGCGCAACCCGATCCCACCATATCATTATTTATCAATATCATAATTCTCCCTTATTACACCATTTCAATTTATTATCCTTTATTTTTTGTTGCGGTGTGCAACCCGATCCACAAACAATTTCAATAAACATAAATAATCCAATAACTCAATTTACAAGAATTTCTACAATCAAAGGGTGTGGGTGCACGGCTTAAAGTAACCACGCAATAATCAAAGGAATGCAACAAATATTACAAAAACAATAGAACAAGTAATGCACGTGATAATTAAGATGTGCAAGAAAAACAGTAAAGGCAAGTGGCAAATAATCAGGGAGTCATGGAAGGGACACACAATTCAATATTTCTACAACAAATAGGCCATGGCTCAACCACAATGTGTACAAGAATTTTAACAATAACAAAATGAATGGGAATGCTCAACAAGGAAAGATATTTCAACAATTAACAACTTTGTCTCAATGTGATAACAGATATTACAACTTCAACACTAATAACTCAACAAGATGATATTCCACGAAATAACAACTTCAATTAAAGGTGATTCAAAAATTAAGAGGTAACAAGACAATAAGGAAAGCAATAACTTCAACTAAAGAATATAAGAGCAAAATAACAAGTAAGAGGTAGAACAAGTGCTAACAGCATCAAATAGAGCATGTAAGCGTAGATTAACCATGAGAGATATAACATGTTATGACAATTCAATTAAAGGCATGGAAAGAGTCTAGATAATGTAAACCAATCAAATACCACATATAGCCCGTGTACTCACTCGTCACCTTGCGTACACAGCTTTTACATAACACAAATAGCACAATCAACACAATTCCTAAGGGGTAGTTTCCCCCTCCCCCCCACAAAGTTAGGCAAGATACTTACCTCAACTAGGCCAACTCAACCCTCCAAAATAGCTTTTCCCCTAAAATTCATCTTCAGACGGCTCAAATCTAACAAAAAATGACTTAATAACGTTAAACAATGTAACAGAAACCAATTACAATAAATAAAGCTATGATCTATACATTTTCCCCAAAAAATGCAACAAAAGTCAACACTGGGCCCGCCTTGGATTCTGAATCCAAGCTTACCCGAGCGAAGCCCGAACCAATACAAGCTCACACGAATAAAATTCGACTCAATCAGAGTCTGATAGCTCAACCAATTCGCCAAAACATCGCTCTTGGGTATTCATATCACAAGAGTCCAACCCACACTAGTTGGGTCCCATATCTCCCCAAATACTCCTCCAAAACTCACCAAATTCGAGTATGTTATTCTCTTAATATAAGAGAACAAGACCCCAAAAGGAATCGGGAAATAAACGCCTCTAACTCATTTTCAAATTTTAAAATCTAGGACATAACCCTAGGTCTTGATTTAAAGAATTAAGTGAGTTTTCAATTAAAATTATGGATTAAAGCTTAAACCAAGGGAATGAATCAAAACAAGTACTTAGGTTATAGTTTAGACCTTACCCCAAGGAAGAAACTTGAAGAACATCCTTGAATTCTCCCAATCCCAAACTTTCAAGACGAGAAAAACTCTAACAACATTAATAGCTAAAAATGCCCAGCTGTTCTGCCTCATTTCTTATGCCAAACTATCTCGAAACTCTCTTTTGATGCCTCCAATGGATCCCTCGTGAAATTCTAGTAAAGTTAGACTTTTGAATCACTCCATTTGACCTCATAATGAAGGAGATATATTGGTTTCAATATTTGAAAATAGTGCAGATTATTAAATATGAATTAAGTGGCAATAATTAATCTAAAACATCTGCCAACTCAGTTCTTAGTAAAATGACCATAAATTCCTCATACGATGTCGAAACTTGATGATTTCAGTTGCTATGGTTCAAAAATTTGTAATGACTCGGCCGGTCATTTTGAGAGTTGTAGCCCCGTTCCTCCATTTACTGCTCATTTTATACTTTATAGCTGTTATGTGACTTGTCGGGGTAGTCATTTCGGGTCCGGACTGATTTCAGAATGAAGTGAGACACTTAGTCTCAAGATTGAAAGCTTAGGTTGAAATGATTGAACAGATGTTGATCTTTGAGTAACGACTCAGGAATGGAGTTTTGATGGTTCTAGTGGCTCAGTTGGGTGATTTTGGACTTAGGAGAGTGTCCGGATTGTGATTTGGAGGTCCGTAGTGGAATTTTTGATATCGAGGTTGGATTCTGATTCCGAAAGTTGGAGTAGGTCAGTAATGTCAAAATTTGGAGTCAATCGGACGTGATTTGATAAGTTTCCACGTTGGTTGTAGAAGTTGGATTTCCTTTGTTTCAAAAGGCTTGAATTGGGGCGTGATTCATGTTTTTGAAGTTGTTTGATGAGATTTGAGGGCTCGACTAAGTTCTTATAAGGTTTTAGGACTTGTTGGTATATTTGATTGAGGTCCCAGGGGCCTCGGGTTAATTTCGGATGGTTAACGGATCGAAAATAGAACTTGGTGCATGGCTGAAGTAGGGATTCTGCTGGTGTAATCACACATGCAGAGCTTTGATCGCAGGTGCGAGCTGAGGATATGCATATTCAGCCAAGATTGGGGAGGACTGGGGTCGTAGGTGCGAGGATTTTTCCGCACATGTGTGGCCGCATGTGCGGTGAGAGGTGCACAGAAGCAGAAGGCATGCAGGTGCAATGGGGAATTCTGTATCTAAGTGACTGCAGATACAACAAGGGGACCGCAGAAGTGGAACTGGGCAGATGGGCTTGGTCCGCAAAGGTGGCTTCGATTCTTGCAGAAACGAGTTCTCAGAAGCGGAGTAAGGGATCGCAGGAGCGGAATGAGCCGCATATGCGTGTGTGATGTCACTTCTACGATGCCGTAGAAACGGTTAAGTTCCCGCAGAAGCAGAAGTGCTGGATAGATTATTAAAACAAGGGTTCGCGATTTTTGCTTCATTTCAAATATTGTGATCTTGGGTTTTGGCTATTCTTGAGGATAATATCTAGGGGATTCTTGAGGTAAGTCCCTTGTGCTCATTTTTGATCAATAATCTTGCTTCCCTATTTATTATCCCACCTAGTTGGTGTGTTTTTAGGGTGTAAATTGTGAGTTTGAGGCTAGAGATTTGGAGATTTGGATTTGGGGATTTGGGTGATGATTTGGTGGTGGATTTTGATAAAGTTAATATGGTTGGACTCATGGTTGAATGGGCTTTCGGGTTTTGTCACTTTTATAAAATTTCGAGACGTAGGCCAAGTGGGTCGACTTTTGAGTCTATTTTTGACTTTTGATTAATAACTTAGTATTTTTCTTCTGGAATTGACTCTCATAGCCCGTGTTGATTATATCAAATTGTTTATGGCAAGATTTGAGGCGTTCAAGGGCCGTTTCACGAGGCAAGGGTGTGTTGAAGTAGATATTTGCTCGGATTGAGATAAGTAACACTTCTAAACTTGGCTCTCAGGGTTCAGAACCCGAGTTATGTGTTATATAATTGGTGTTGAGGTGACACACATGCCAAGTGACGGGTGTGTGGGCATGCACCGTACGAACTGTGACCTAGTCGATTCCATGAAACTGTACTGTGGACTTATCTTGTTGATATCCGTATTTTCATCATGTGATAAAGTAGTTGAGATGTCAATCATGCTAGAAATGATGTTTAGGCTATTACTGGTACTGTTGGGACCCATAGTGGTCGTTTGCTTGCTGTTGACTTAATCATTACACTGAAACTCGTACTCAGTCATATTTATTCATTGCATATTATATCTCAGTCTCTATTTCTATTTATTGTTCTATCATATCATCATTTTTGGGCTAGTTTCACGATATTGTGAGCCCGAGAGAGAGAGAGAGAGAGATGCTAGAGAGATTGATGACTGAGCGAGGCCGAGGGCCTGATTGCGAGTGATAAATATGGGATCGAGCTGCACGCCGTAGCATGTTTATTGATTTATGACTGTATCTGGCTTATTATAGCGCTTGGGCTGAAGGAGCCCCTCCGGAGTCTGTACACACCCCAGTGAGCGCATTTGATTATTAAGGGATGGATCTTCCCTCGACATGGATCTTGTCCGAATCATTTATATTTGGGGAAGGATCTTTCCCTAGGCTGGAATGGCCTTATACAGTACTGAGTGACTGACTGTCAGTCGAGGTGTATATATATTTATGGGATGGATCTTTCCTGGGCTGGATTGACCATATACAGTACTGAGCGACTGAGTATCCTGAGGCTGTGAGTACACGAGACTTTCAATGTGGTGCATCGCATACAACATGTGCATTGGCATGTAGATGTAGAGAGGTCATACTCCTCATATCATTCAGAATTGGATCTATTTTACTTGACTTGAGTTTAATGGTTTGAACTTGGAAGCATGCCTATATTCCTGTACTACTATTTCTATGTTGAACTGTACTTGTTGAGTTTGTCACTACCTTTCAGTCCAAAGGTTAGATTTGTTACTTATTGAGTTGGTTGTACTCACACTACACCCTTCACCTAGTGTACAGATGTAGGTGCTTCTGGTCACAGTGGTTGCTGAGTTGTGGAGTTCGGATTCTCGGAGACTATCGAGGTAGCTGCTTGGCATTTCGCAGACCTTGTCTCTCCTTCCCTATATTTTTGCTTATTGTATTTAGTTTCAGACTATCATAGAAAGAATTTTCCAGACTTGTGATGTATAGATGCTCATGTACTCTGTCATACCCCGATAGTTGGGAGCTTTCGCGTTGTGTTTTGGGTTTCCCGTTTATGAGAACTTTTATTGTTTAAACTGATTTAATTTAGTTTATGTTAAAAGTGTTGGGAATATTTTGAAATGTCGGCTTGCCTAGTACCACGTTAGGCGCCATCACGATAGGTTAGGATTTTGGGTCGTGACAAGTTGGTATCAGAGCCTAGGTTACATAGGTCTCACAAGTTATGAGCAGGTTTAGTAGAGTCTTGCAGATCGGTACGGAGATGTCTGTACTTATTTTCGAGAGGCTGCCGAACCCTTAGGAAACCTCACATTCTTGTATTTGTGTCGTGCGCATTTGTTGATTCCGGTCACTAAATTTTTGTTGTTCTATTCTTTCACAGATGGCGAGGACACGTGCTACCGGGCAGGACGAACAACCACCAGTACCACTTTCTAGGGCCATGAGAGATCGAGGTCGTGGTAGGGGTCGCGGTAGGGGCAGAGGTGCAGTGCGTAATGCAGTTAGGGCAACACCTATAGATCCACCAGTTGCTCCAGCTCAGGAGCTGGTTCCAGACGTAGTTGAGCCATTGGGGCCAGCTAGGGCACCAGCTGTGCCCATTATGATTCCAGGCCTTCAAGAGGCTTTGGCCCAGATATTGATTGTTTGCACTGGCCTTGCTCAGGTGGTTTCGTCTCAGGCTGCACCAGCCACTTCTCAGGTCGGGGGAGGTACTCATACCCCCGCTGCCCACACTCCAAAGCAGGTGATGCAGGGACTTCAGACACCGGTAGTACTACCAGCCCAACCGGTTGTAGCTTCTCAGGGCCAGGTGGTCTCCGTTGTGGTTGATGATGAGCAGAGGAGACTTGAGAGATTTGGGAAGCTTCAGCCTCCATCATTTAGCGGTGCTGAGTCAGAGGATACTCAGGGCTTCTTTGATAAGTGCTAGCGTATTCTTCGCATGGCTGGTATTCTGGAGACCAGTGGGGTCTCATTCACTATTTTTAGTTCACTGGGGCTGCCTTCAGATGGTGGGAGACTTATGAGAGGCACAAGCCGGTCATTGCAATACCACTTAAATGGAAGGAGTTCTCCGTTCTTTTCTTGGAGAAGTTCGTGTCGTAGTCTCGCAGGGAGGAGTTACGCAAACAGTTTCAGCAGTTACGTCAGGAGGGCATGTCTATGACACAGTACGAGATGAGGTTTTCTGAGTTAGCTCGTCACATAGTTTGGTTGGTTCCCACTAATAGGTAGAGGATTAGGAGGTTCATTGATGGCCTTACGTATCGGCTTTGGTTGCTTATGACTCGGGAGAGGGTGTCTGGTGCTACTTTCGACGAGGTGGTTGACTTTTCTCGGCAGATAGAGATGGTCCGTAGTCAAGAGCTCAGAGAGAGGGAGGCCAAGAGGCCTCGTAGCTCGGGTAGTTTCAACGGTGTCCCTTCTGGGGTTTAGTTCTACCACGGTGGGGCTCGTCCATATAGGCACGCTCAGACAGCTCATCATGCTCATCGTGGTGCATCATCTAACCATGGTTCATACATTACTCATCAGGGTCAGTCATCTCTCAGTGCCCTTCCAGCTCAGAGTTCGTCCCAAGCTCCTTCTTTCCAAGGTTTGTCTGCACCGGGTGCTTCTAGCGGGTATTCTAGTTCTCAGGGTCTACTTTAGCACTTGTTTCCATATTCAGAGAGGGGTTGTTTTGAGTGTGGAGATTTGGGTCACATAAAGAGATATTGTCCTTGCCTTTCGGGAGGTACAACTCAACAGAGGAGTTAGACTACGACGTCAGTACCAGTTACTTCACCACTCGCCCAACCAGCTCGAGGTGGGGCTCAATCAGCTAGGGTCGCCCAAGAGAGGGAGGGCGATAAAGTGGCGATCAGGCCCGATTTTATGCTATTCCTGCCAGACAAGATGTTGTTGCTTCATATGCAGTGATCACATGTATTGTCTCAGTATGCCACAGGGATGCCTCTATATTATTTGGCCCTTGTTCCACTTATTTGTATGTGTCATCATATTTTTCTCATTATCTAGATATTCCCCATAAGTCCTTAGTTTCATTTGTTCATGTATCTACGCCAGTGGGCGATACTATTGTTGTGGACTATGTATATCGATCGTTTGTAGTGACTATTGGGGGATTGGAGACTAGAGTTGCTCTCTTTCTACTTAGTATGGTCGACTTCAATGTGATCTTGGGTATAGATTGGTCGTCTCCATGTCATGATGTTCTGGATTGTCACGCTAAGAATATGACGCTAGCGTTGCCGGGGTTGCCAAGGATCGAGTGAAGAGGTTCTCTAGACTATGTTCCCAGTAGAGTTATTTCATATATGAGGGCCCAGCAGATGGCTGTGAAGGGTTGTTTATCTTATTTGGCCTTTGTGAGGGATGTTAGTGCTGATACTCCTTCTATTGACTCTGTTCCGGTCGTGCGAGACTTTTCAGATGTGTTTCCTACAAACCTGTCGGGCATGCCACCCGACAAGAATATTGATTTTGGTATTGACTTGGTGCCGAGCAATCAGCCCATTTCTATTCCACAGTATGGTTTGGCACCGACTGAGTTGAAGGAACTGAAGGAACAACTTCAGGAATTTCTTGATAAGGGGTTTATTAGGCCTAGTGTGTCGCCTTGGGGTGCACCGATTCGTTTTGTGAAGAAGAAGGATGGTATTATGCGGATGTTCATCGATTATAGGCAGTTGAACAAAGTTACAATCAAGAACAAGTATCCTTTGCCGTGCATTGATGATCTATTTGACCAGCTTCAGTGAGCGAGGGTGTTCTCTAAGATTGACTTGAGGTTTGGGTATCACCACTTGAAGATTCAGGACTAGGATATTCTAAAGAAGACATTCATGACCCGTTATGGTCATTATGAGTTCCTTGTGAAGTCCTTTGGGCTGACCAACGCCCCAGCAATATTCATGCATCTGATGAACAGTGTATTTCAGCCTTATCTTGACTCGTTTTTCATAGTGTTCATTGATGACATCCTGGTGTACTCTCGTAGCCAGGAGGAGCATGCCCAGCATTTGAGGATTATGTTGCAGTGGTTGAGGGAGGAGAAGCTTTATGCTAAATTCTCCAAATATGAGTTTTGGCTTAGTTCAGTGGAGTTCTTTTGGCACGTGGTGTCCAGTGAGGGGATTCAGGTGGATCCGAAGAAGATATAGGCGGTTCAGAGTTGGCCCGGACCGTCCTCAGCTATGGAGATTCAGAGCTTTCTCGGCTTGGCCAGTTATTATCAGCGTTTCGTTGAGGGTTTCTCGTATATTGCATCGCCTTTGACCAAATTGACCCAAAATGGTGCTATTTTTAGGTGGATGGATGAGTGTGAGGAGAGCTTTCAGAAGCTCAAGACTACCTTGACCATAGCTCCAGTTCTAGTTTTACCTTCAGCTTCAAGCTCTTATATAGTGTATTGTGATGCTTCTCAGATCGATATTGGGTGTGTCTTGATGCAGGGAGGTAGAGTGATTGCTTATACTTCGCGTTAGTTAAAGCCTCATGAGAAGAACCACCCTACCCATGATTTGGGGTTAGTTGCCATCATTCATGCATTGAAGATTTTGAGGCATTATCTCTATGGTGTGTCTTGCGAGGTGTTTACAGATCATCGGAGTCTCCAGCATTTGTTCAAAGAGAAGGATCTAAATTTGAGGCAGCAGAGATGGTTGGAGCTGCTAAAGGACTATGATATTACTATTCTGTATCATCCCGGAAAGGCCAATGTGGTGGCTGATGCCTTGAATAGAAAAGTAGTGAGTATGGGTAGCCTTGCATTAATTCTTGTTGGTGAGAGACAGCTTGTAGTTGATGTTCAGGCCCTGGCCAACCAGTTTGTGAGATTTATTTGTTTCGGAGCCAGCCGAGTTCTAGCTTGTGTGGTTTCTCGATCTTCCTTATATGATCACATCAGAGAGCGCCAGTATGATGATCCCCATTTTCTTGTCCTTAAGGACATAGTTCAACAGAGTGATTCCAGATATGTTACTATTGGGGATAATGGGGTAATGAGGATGCAAGGTCGGATTTGTGTGCCTAATGTGAATGGGCTACGCGAGTTGATTCTTGAATAGGGCCACAGTTCACGGTATTCCATTAATCCGGGTGCCGCGAAGATGTATCAGGACTTGAGGCAGCATTATTGGTAGAGGAGAATGAAGAAGGATATAGTGGGGTTTGTAGCTCGGTGCCTTAACTGTCAGCAGGTGAAGTATGAGCATTAGAGGCTTGACGGATTGCTTCAGAGGTTAGAGATTCAAGAGTGGAAATGGGAGCGGATCACCATGGATTTTGTATTTGGGCTCCCGCGGAATTCGAGGAAGTTCAATGCTATTTGGGTGATTGTGGATCGGTTGACCAAGTCCGCGTACTTCATTCTAGTGGGGACTACTTATTATTTGGAGCGGTTGGCTGAGATTTACATCCACAAGATTGTTCGCCTTCACGGTGTGCCAGTGTCTATCATTTCAAATTGGGGCACGCAGTTTACATCGTAGTTTTGGAGAGTCGTGTAGCGAGAGTTGGGCACCCAGGTTGAGTTGAGCACAACATACCACCCTCAGACAGACGAATAGTTTGAGTGCACTATTCAGATATTGGAGGACATGTTAAGCGCTTGTGTCATTGATTTCGGGGGTTCTTGGGATTCGTTTCTGCCACACACGGAGTTTGACTATAACAACAGCTACCAGTCAAGCATTCAGATGGCTTCGTGTGAGGCTTTGTATGGGAAACATTGTAGATCTCCGTACGAGGCTTTGTTCAGGATGTGTTTGACAAGGTTAAATTGATTCAGGAGTAGCTTCGCACGGCGCAGTCCAGACAGAAGATTTATGCAGACAGGAAGGCCCGTGATGTTGCTTACGTGGTTGAGGAGAAGGTTCTGCTCAAGGTTACACCCATGAAGGATGTTATGATGTTCGGGAAGAAGGAAAAGTTGAGCCCTCGGTATATTGGGCAGTTTGAGGTACTTAAGAGGATTGGGGAGGTGGCTCACAAGCTTGCCTTGCCACCTAGTTTGTTGAGTGTGCATCCAGTGTTACATGTTTCTATGCTCCGGAACTATGTCGGCGATCCGTCTCATGTTTTGGGTATCAACACGGTCCAGTTGGATGGTGATTTGACTTACGATGTGGAGCCGGTGGCCATTTTGGATTGGCAGATTCGAAAGTTGAGGTAAAAGGACATAACTTCAGTAAAGGTGCAGTGGAGATGTCAGCTAGTTGAGGAGGCTACTTGGGAGACCGATTGGGAGATGCTGAGCAAATATCCACACCTATTTGAGACTCTAGGTACATTTCTAGACCCGTTCGAGGACGAACATTTGTTTAAGAGGGGGAGGATGTAACGACCCGACCGGTCATTTTGAGAGTTGTAGCCCCGTTCCCCCATTTACTGCTTATTGTATACTTTATAGCTATTATGTGACTTGCTGGGGTAGTCGGTTCGGGTCCGGAGTGATTTTAGAATGAAATGAGACACTTAGTCTCAAGGTTGAAAGCTTAAGTTGAAATGATTGACCGAATGTTAATTTATGAGTGATGACTTCGGAATGGAGTTTTGATGGTTTCGTTAGTTCCGTTTGGTGATTTTAGGCTTAGGAGCGTGTCCGGGTTGTGATTTGGAGGTTCGTAGTGGAATTAGGCTTGAAATGGCGAACGTTGAATTTTTGGAAAGTTTGACCGGGAGTGGACTTTTTGATATCGGGGTCGGACTTTCGATTGCGGAAGTTGGAGTAGGTTTGTAATGTCAAATGTGACTTGTGTGCAAAATTTGGAGTCAATCGGACGTGATTTGATAAGTTTTGGCATCGGTTGTAGAAGTTGAATTTCCTTAATTTTAATAGGCTTGAATTGGGGTGCGATTTGTGTTTTTAACGTTGTTTGATATAATTTGAGGGCTTGACTATGTTTGGATGAGGTTTTAGGACTTGTTGGTATGTTTGGTTGAGGTTCCTGGGGCCTCGGGTTGATTTCGGATGGTTAACAAATCAAAAATAAAACTTAGTGCATGGCCGAAGCAGGGATTCTGCTGGTGTTATTGCACCGGGGGAGCTTTGATCGCAGGTGCGAGCTCATAGGTGCGAGCTGAGGATGCATAGATGCATCCAAGATTGTGGAGGACTGGGCTCGCAAGTGCGAGGATTTTTCCACACTTGCGTAGCCGTCGGTGCGGTGAGAGGTGCATGGAAGCGGAAGGTGCGATGGGGAATTCCATATCTGCGTGACCGTAGATGCGGCAGGGGACCGTAGAAGCGGACGTGCGCAGATGGGGTTGGTCCGTAGAAGCAGCTTGGATGCTCGCAGAAGCAAGTTTGCAGAAGTGGAGTGAGGGACCGCAGAAGCGGAATGAGCCGTGGATGCGTGTGTGATGTCGCTTCTGCGACGCCGTAGAATCGGTTAAGTTCCCGCAGAATCGGAAGTGCTGGATAGATTATTAAAACAAGGGTTATCGATTTTGGCTTCATTTCAAACATTTTAAGCTCGGGTTTTGGTGATTCTTCAGGAGATTTTTGAGTGGATACTTGAGGTAAGTCCCTTGTGCTCATTTGTTATCAATAATGTTGCTTCCCCATTTATTTTCCCACCTTGTTAGTGTGTATTTAGGGTGTAAATTGGGAGTTTGAGGCTAGGGATTTGGAGAGTTTGATTTGGGGATTTGGGTGATGATTTGGTGTCGGATTTTGCTAAAGTTGGTATGGTTGGGCTCGTGGTTGAATGGGCTTTTGGATTTTGTGACTTTTATCGAATTTCGAGACATGGGCGAAGGGGGCCGGCTTTTGAGTCGATTTTTGACTTTTGATTAATAACTTATTATTTTTCTTCTGGAATTGATCCCCTTAGCACGTGTTGATTATATCGAATTGTTTATGGCTAGATTCGAGGAATTATAGGGCCATTTCGCGAGGCAAGGGTGTATTGGAGTAGAGATTTGCTCGGATTGAGGTAAGTAACACTTTTAAACTTGGCCCTGAGGGTTCGGAACCCGAGTTATGTGTTATATGATTGGTGTTGAGGTCACGCACATGCCAAGTGACAGGTGTTTAGGCGTGCACCGTACGAACTGTGACCTAGTCGATTCCATGAAACTGTACATCAGACTTATCTTGTTGATATCCATATTTTCATCATGTGATAAAGTAGTTGAGCTATCAATCATGCTAGAAATCATGTTTAGGCTATTACTGGTACTGTTGGGACCTATGGTGGTCGTTTCCTTGTTGTTGACTTAATGATTACATTGCAATTCGTACTCAGTCCTATTTATTCATTGCATATCATATCTCAGTCTCCGTTGCTATTTATTTTGTATCATATCATCATTTTTGGGCNAGAGAGAGAGAGAGAGAGAGAGAGAGAGAGAGAGAGAGAGAGAGAGAGAGAGAGAGAGAGAGAGAGAGAGAGAGAGTAGTTTTACGACATTGTGAGCCCGAGAGAGAGAGAGAGAGAGAGAGAGAGAGAGAGAGAGAGAATGGAGAGATTGATGACTGAGTGAGGCCGAGGGCCTGTTTGAGAGTGACAGATATGGGATCGGGCTGCACGCCGCAACATGTTTATTGATTTATGCCTGGATCTGGCTTATTATTGCGCTTGGGCTGAAGGAGCCCTTCCGGAGTCTGTACACACCCCCAGTGAGCACAGTTGATTATTGAGGGATGGATCTTCCCTGGACATGGATCTTGTCCGAATCATTTATATTTGGGAATGGATCTTCCCCTAGGCTGGAACGGCCTTTTACAGTGCTAAGTGACTGACTGTCAGTCGAGGTGTATATATATATATATATATATGGGATGGATCTTCCCTGGGCTGGATTGGCCATATATAGTACTGTGTGACTGAGTATCCTGAGAGTGTGAGTACACACTACTTTCAGTGTGGTGCATCACATACAACATGTGCATTGGAATGTAGATGTAGAGAGTTCATACTCCTCATATCATTCAGAATTTGATCTATTTTACTTGACTTGAGTTTAACTGTTGAACCTGGAAGCATGCCTACATTGGTGTACTGTTATTTCTATGTTGAACTGTACCTGTTGAGTTCGTCACTACCTTTCAGTCCAACGGTTAGATTTGTTACTTATTGAGTTGGTTGTGCTCACTCTACAACCTGCACCCTGTGTGCAGATCCAGGTGGAGTTCGGATTCTCGGAGACAATAAGGTAGCTGCTTGGCGTTTCGCAGACCTTGTCTCTCCTTCCCTATCTTTCTGCTTATTGTATTTAGTTTCAAACTATCATAGATAGTATTGTTTAGACTTGTGATGTATAGATGCTCATGTACTCTATGACACCCCAATAGTTAGGAACTTCAGCGTTGTGTTTTGGGTTTCTATCCCGTTTATGAGAACTTTTATTGTTTAAACTGCTTTAATTCGATTTCTGTTAAAAGTTATGGGAATATTTTGAAATGCCGGCTTGCCTAGTACCATGTTAGGCGCCATCACGATAGGTTAGAATTTTGGGTCGTGACAAAATTACGATACGGATACAATAATTTAGTCAAAATACGAATCAAAGGTCGTTTGCTCAATATGGTAACCTTTATGCTCACATAGATGTTGAAACCGAAAACAATCACCATACAACCCAAACTTATCCAAAACTCATCGGAATTTAACCGAACATTGTGGACATGTCCAAAATCACCATACAAACTTATTGGAATAAAACCCGATTCCAAGTCCGTTTACCCAAAAAGTCAAACCTTGGTCAACTCCTCCAACTTAAAGCTTCTAAAACAAGTATCATTCTTCCAAATCAATCCCGAACCGCTCGAAAACTGAAACCAACCATACACACAAGTCATAATACATAATATAAAGCTACTCAACGTCTCAAACAACCGAATAGAATGCTAAATCTCAAAATGACTGGTCGGGTCGTTACATTCTCCCCCACTTAAACTTACGTTCGTCCTCGAACGTGCCAAGAGTCGTTCCAAAGCCATCAAATCACCATATAACCTCACCATACACATAACCATGGGTGATACCACGTCACCCCAATCCATATAAGCCCAACAACACTACCTAACAGAGGATCATTACTTCAACCTTAGTCCATAACTCTAAACAAGTTGTATCAATCCATAACCATATCTCAAGACATAGCCACATAATATACCACATAACTCAAATACTCATAGCAATAACTTCCGACTGGAATAACTGCTCGATAACCAACGCGACACCGGTAACAAACCTCATATCAACTAAAACCTTGTTCTGAACCTTGGTACACTGCCAATGATGAAAGAAACATATTGAAACTCATAACCACCCATCATATTAACAAGTCGTGGAGCTCTATTGCCTGATAAGAACCATAGCCAAAATCTAAGCAGACTAGTGACACAATCCTTGCAAACATACCTTAATCAAATCCGATGACACTCATTTCAGGCCCAATAACCTCACCTCATCCAGTACAAGTGTCACGACCCCAATTTCCCTCCATAGGATGTCGTGATGGAACCTAGTCTCTATGATTAGGTAATCCTAATAAATATTAATAACTTGGCAAAAAACAATTTATCAAAAATACTAAAACAAGCTGAATACTGATATAACCTTCCGAATCAAAACATAATCTCAACAGTACGCTCCCCAAAACTGGTGGAACTGAGTCATAAGCTCTACAGAGTATAACTAAAGTAAATAGTACATCACTGTCCGAAAGGAAATACAATAGTAAATGAGAATAAGGGAAGGTGATTCCGAGACCAGCGGATGCTGAACAAGTATACCTTGAAGTCAATGATAAAAGCAGCTAGCAGGTAATCTCTAACGACCGGCACGAGAAGACGTACCTGGATCTGCACAAAAAAATATGCAGAAGCGTAGTATGAGTACACCACAACGGTACCCAGTAAGTATCAAGCCTAACCTCAGTAGAGTAGTGACGAGGCCAGGTCAAGACACCTACTAGGATATAAATAAATAGTATGAAAATATAATACGGATAGTAATGGAAAGTGAAGAAACAACTAATACGAAACAAGATAACAACATGAACTAGTACCGAAAATCAACAATTGAAATAGCATAAAAGAAGCAACTAAAGGGGCTACAATGATCATGTACGAACAACAACTACTAGAACAAGAAAGAATGAAACAGCAAAAATATTCCCACCAAACATTTTACAACATGAAATAAACAACAAGAATCACAATGAAGTACTACCTCGTGTATAATGAAATCAAACCGAGGTACCGTCTCATATTATAATCAAGAATCACAACCGAGGTACTGCCTCATATTCACATTTATCAATTTCAGTCACAATCTTTCCTTATACCACCGCGTGAGCCTTACATTTTAAATATGTTTTCAAAACAGTTTCTCCCAAAATAGCTGCATTCACTTTATCCCACCTTATGATGCCGCGTGGTTTTGTGTAGTTCCCTTACAAGTAACACGCACATAAGCCCCACCTTATACCGCCGCGTGAGCGTCAATATCATAGCACAATAACAACTCACACCACAAGTGCCCTTATATCACAACTTGCCAACAACAACAACAACAATACCAATGTTTCCACAACAATAGCCCATGGCTCCACCACAACGTATACAAGAATATGAATAACAACAATGAATGTAAAATGCTCAATAAGATAGATGTCTCAACAATAACTAACTTTGCCTCCATATGTTAATGACTTTCACAACTTCAACACAAATTAACTCAACAATGAGAGAAAATAATGTATAACCACGATATTAGATAAGGCTAACCCATAATAAAAGAGATAACATTTAGCAATGAACTTCAAATAATGGAAATCAACAAGGAAAGGGTTAACTTGAACAATTACTTCAAGTAAATGATAATCAATAAGGAAAGAGATAACACGATCAACAACTTCAAGTAATGATAAGTAACAATGAAGAGATAGCATGTAACAATAAAAGAGGCAACAAGTTCAACTAAAGCGTGAGAGCAAATGATCAATTAGGAGGTAGAACAAGTATTAACGAAATCAGTTAATGTATGTAAGAATAGACTAACACAAGTACGAATAGATTGATTAAGAGAATTAAAACATGACATGGAATTCAATTAAAGCATGGAATAGTCTAAGTAGCCTAAACCGATCAAATACCACGTACAACCTGTGTACCCACTCGTCACCTTGCGTACACAGATTTCACTTAGCACAACTGAATCAAACAATACACATCCTAAGGGTAGTTCCCCCACACGAATTTAGGCAAGACACTTACCACAACTAGGCCAATTCAATACTCAAAAATAGATTTTCCCTTTACATTCGCCTCCTTACGGCTCAAATATAACCAAAATTGACTCAATAGCAACAAGTAATGCTAGGTAATTCAATTTTAATAGATAAAGTTAAGATATTTATACCTTTCCCAAAATGTCAACAAAAGTCAACTTGGGGCTCGCCTGGTCAAAACCAGGGTCCAGTGGTAAATTCCGTCTACGCATGACCCCACAAGTTCATATATGTGATTAGTTTCAAAATCCGAGTCCAAATCGACTCTCAAAACTCAATTTCTTACTTTTCAAAAACTTGATAAAGTTTCACAAATTTTCACTTTGATTCACATGATTTTGATGTTAAAATTTAAGATAACTTGATGGAATATTATTAGAAATAGATTAGAATTACTTCCCAAGGTTTGTAGGTGAAAATTCCCTCTCCAAATCGCCTCCTACCGAGTCTAGGGTTCAAAAATGAGAGAATGAGTTCAAACATCATGTCCCTCCACTTTTTGTCCAGTCGTAGATGTTGCAAATGAGACCTGGGGTTCGCAATAGCGAACCCTGCAAATGCGAAGAATCCCTCGCAAAAGCGAAGCCCTTCCATTTCTGCTATCATCGCAAATGCAATGAAAGATTTGCAATTGCGAACCTTGGAACTCCGCAAATGCGACCATGCAGATCGCAAATGCGAACCGGCTCTCCCCCAGGTACCTATCGCAAATGCAAGCCCAGCAGACTTGGCCTATCATTGCAATTGCAATCCAAAATTCGCAAATGCGAGACCTGATGCACATGTGCAAAAACCAGCAAACTTAAACTCTATCAACACTCCGCTAAGCATCCAAAACTCACCCGATCCCTCCGGGCTCTTAACCAAACATCCACACAAGTCTAAAAATATCATATGAACTCGCTCACGCGATCAAAACACAAAAATACATCTAAAACTACGAATTGAACTCTAAAACGCATGAATTTCGAAGAAAGTTTCAAGAACTTCTAGAATTACAACTAAACGTCCAAACCTATCAAATCAACTCCAAACGACACCAAATTTTGCAGGCAAGTTCTAAATACCATAACGGACCTATTCCAAGTCCCTAAATCAAATTCCTAGCTCAATAGCTAAAAGTCAACCTACGGTCAAACTTTTCAACTTCAAAATGCCAATTTTCGGCAAATCACCATAAATCTACCTTCGGACTTCCAAAATCAATTTCGGGGTATCGGAGTCACGATGCAAAGCCGTCGGAGTCATAAAAACACAGTTCTAGGGTCGTTTTCACAAAAGTCAAAGTTTGGTCAATATTTTCTAATTTAAACTTCTAAGTCAAGAATCAAGGGTCTAATCAACCCAAAAACCTCACGAAATATAACTAACCAAACTCGTAAGTCATAAAAGTATAAACATACATGTGTGAAGCCTGAAAAGGGGAAATGGGATGCAATTACACAAAACAACCGATCGGGTCGTTTAATTCTCCCCCTCTTAAAACAAACATTCATTCTCGAACGTGCATAAGGATATACATGAAGTGGTGAATAGACGAGGATAATTACTCTGCATGTCTTGCTCGGTCTTCCAGGTCATCTCCTCGACCGGATGAGCCCTCCATTGAACCTTCACTGAAGCAATATCCTTTTATCTCACCTTCCATACCTGTTGGTCCAAGATAGCCATAGGCTCCTCAAGATAAGTCAAATCCTCATCAAATTGGACTGTGCTGAAGTCTAGAACATGAGACGGATCACCATAATACTTCCGGAGCATAGTGATATGGAACATCGGATGAACAGCATATAAAATAGGTGGCAAGGCAAGCTTGTAGGCCACTTCTCCAATCCTCTCATGGATCTCAAAAGGTCCGATATACCTAGGGCTCAACTTGCCCTTCTTCCCGAACCTCATCACATGCTTCCTGGGTGAAACCCAGAGCAAGATTCGCTCTCCAACAAAGAATGCAACATTGCAAACCATCCGATCCGCATAACTCTTTTGTCTAGATTGGGCTGCACGAAGCCGGTCCTGGATCATCTTGACCTTCTCCAAAGCATCTCGAACCAGATTCATGCCTAATAACTTAGCCTCTCCCGGCTCAAACCACTCAACTGGAGAACAACACCGTCTCCCATATAGAGCTTCATACGAAGCCATCTGGATACTCGACTGGTAGCTGTTGTTGTAGGCAAACTCTGCAAGTGGAAAAACTGGTCCCAAGGACCCCCAAAATCCATAACACAGGCGCAAGGCATATCCTCTAATATCTGAATAGTGCTCTAGGACTGTCCGTCCGTCTTAGGGTGAAATATTGTACTCAACTCAACCTGTGTGCCTAGCTCAGACTGTACACCCTTCCAAAAAAGTGATGTTAACTGCGTACCCCGATCAGAGATGATGGATACCAGTACACCATAAAGTCAGACAATCTCGCAGATATAAACCTGAGCCAGCTGCTCTGAAAAATAGTTAGTCACTACCGGAATGAAATTAGTCAACTTGGTTAACCTGTCAAGTATCACCCGTATCGCGNAGCATGTAACAATAAAAGAGGCAACAAGTTCAACTAAAGCGTGAGAGCAAATGATCAATTAGGAGGTAGAACAAGTATTAACGAAATCAGTTAATGTATGTAAGAATAGACTAACACAAGTACGAATAGATTGATTAAGAGAATTAAAACATGACATGGAATTCAATTAAAGCATGGAATAGTCTAAGTAGCCTAAACCGATCAAATACCACGTACAACCTGTGTACCCACTCGTCACCTTGCGTACACAGATTTCACTTAGCACAACTGAATCAAACAATACACATCCTAAGGGTAGTTCCCCCACACGAATTTAGGCAAGACACTTACCACAACTAGGCCAATTCAATACTCAAAAATAGATTTTCCCTTTACATTCGCCTCCTTACGGCTCAAATATAACCAAAATTGACTCAATAGCAACAAGTAATGCTAGGTAATTCAATTTTAATAGATAAAGTTAAGATATTTATACCTTTCCCAAAATGTCAACAAAAGTCAACTTGGGGCTCGCCTGGTCAAAACCAGGGTCCAGTGGTAAATTCCGTCTACGCATGACCCCACAAGTTCATATATGTGATTAGTTTCAAAATCCGAGTCCAAATCGACTCTCAAAACTCAATTTCTTACTTTTCAAAAACTTGATAAAGTTTCACAAATTTTCACTTTGATTCACATGATTTTGATGTTAAAATTTAAGATAACTTGATGGAATATTATTAGAAATAGATTAGAATTACTTCCCAAGGTTTGTAGGTGAAAATTCCCTCTCCAAATCGCCTCCTACCGAGTCTAGGGTTCAAAAATGAGAGAATGAGTTCAAACATCATGTCCCTCCACTTTTTGTCCAGTCGTAGATGTCGCAAATGAGACCTGGGGTTCGCAATAGCGAACCCTGCAAATGCGAAGAATCCCTCGCAAAAGCGAAGCCCTTCCATTTCTGCTATCATCGCAAATGCAATGAAAGATTTGCAATTGCGAACCTTGGAACTCCGCAAATGCGACCATGCAGATCGCAAATGCGAACCGGCTCTCCCCCAGGTACCTATCGCAAATGCAAGCCCAGCAGACTTGGCCTATCATTGCAATTGCAATCCAAAATTCGCAAATGCGAGACCTGATGCACATGTGCAAAAACCAGCAAACTTAAACTCTATCAACACTCCGCTAAGCATCCAAAACTCACCCGATCCCTCCGGGCTCTTAACCAAACATCCACACAAGTCTAAAAACATCATATGAACTCGCTCACGCGATCAAAACACAAAAATACATCTAAAACTACGAATTGAACTCTAAAACGCATGAATTTCGAAGAAAGTTTCAAGAACTTCTAGAATTACAACTAAACGTCCAAACCTATCAAATCAACTCCAAACGACACCAAATTTTGCAGGCAAGTTCTAAATACCATAACGGACCTATTCCAAGTCCCTAAATCAAATTCCTAGCTCAATAGCTAAAAGTCAACCTACGGTCAAACTTTTCAACTTCAAAATGCCAATTTTCGGCAAATCACCATAAATCTACCTTCGGACTTCCAAAATCAATTTCGGGGTATCGGAGTCACGATGCAAAGCCGTCGGAGTCATAAAAACACAGTTCTAGGGTCGTTTTCACAAAAGTCAAAGTTTGGTCAATATTTTCTAATTTAAACTTCTAAGTCAAGAATCAAGGGTCTAATCAACCCAAAAACCTCACGAAATATAACTAACCAAACTCGTAAGTCATAAAAGTATAAACATACATGTGTGAAGCCTGAAAAGGGGAAATGGGATGCAATTACACAAAACAACCGATCGGGTCGTTTAATTCTCCCCCTCTTAAAACAAACATTCATTCTCGAACGTGCATAAGGATATACATGAAGTGGTGAATAGACGAGGATAATTACTCTGCATGTCTTGCTCGGTCTTCCAGGTCATCTCCTCGACCGGATGAGCCCTCCATTGAACCTTCACTGAAGCAATATCCTTTTATCTCACCTTCCATACCTGTTGGTCCAAGATAGCCATAGGCTCCTCAAGATAAGTCAAATCCTCATCAAATTGGACTGTGCTGAAGTCTAGAACATGAGACGGATCACCATAATACTTCCGGAGCATAGTGATATGGAACATCGGATGAACAGCATATAAAATAGGTGGCAAGGCAAGCTTGTAGGCCACTTCTCCAATCCTCTCATGGATCTCAAAAGGTCCGATATACCTAGGGCTCAACTTGCCCTTCTTCCCGAACCTCATCACATGCTTCCTGGGTGAAACCCAGAGCAAGATTCGCTCTCCAACAAAGAATGCAACATTGCAAACCATCCGATCCGCATAACTCTTTTGTCTAGATTGGGCTGCACGAAGCCGGTCCTGGATCATCTTGACCTTCTCCAAAGCATCTCGAACCAGATTCATGCCTAATAACTTAGCCTCTCCCGGCTCAAACCACTCAACTGGAGAACAACACCGTCTCCCATATAGAGCTTCATACGAAGCCATCTGGATACTCGACTGGTAGCTGTTGTTGTAGGCAAACTCTGCAAGTGGAAAAACTGGTCCCAAGGACCCCCAAAATCCATAACACAGGCGCAAGGCATATCCTCTAATATCTGAATAGTGCTCTAGGACTGTCCGTCCGTCTTAGGGTGAAATATTGTACTCAACTCAACCTGTGTGCCTAGCTCAGACTGTACACCCTTCCAAAAAAGTGATGTTAACTGCGTACCCCGATCAGAGATGATGGATACCAGTACACCATAAAGTCAGACAATCTCGCAGATATAAACCTGAGCCAGCTGCTCTGAAAAATAGTTAGTCACTACCGGAATGAAATTAGTCAACTTGGTTAACCTGTCAAGTATCACCCGTATCGCGTCAAACTTCTTCTGAATCCGTGGGAGCCCAACAATGAAGTCCATGGTGACACGCTCCAATTTTCACTAAGGAATCTCTAGCTGTTGAAGCAAACCACCTGGTTGCTTAAGCTAATACTTCACCTGTTGACAATTTAGGCACCGAGCTACATACTCCACTATGTCTTTCTTCATCCTCCTCCACCAATAGTGCTACCTCAAGTCCTGATACATCTTAGCAGCACCCGGACGAATGAATTACCGCAAACTGTGGGCCTCCTGAAGAATCAACTCACACAACCCATCCACATTGGGCACACATAACCGGACCTGCATCCATAACACACCATCATCCCCAATAGTAAACTCCTCGGCATCGTCGTGCTGAACCGTGTCCTTGAGGACAAATAAATGGGGGTCGTCATATTGACGCTCTTTGATACGGTCATATAGAGAAGACCGAGAAACCATGCAGTCAAGAACTCGACTAGGCCCCGAAACATCCAATCTAACAAACTGGTTGGCTAAGGCATGAACATCCAATGGTAATGGACTCTCTACTGGTAGTAGATATGCTAAACTAGCCAAACTCTCTGCCTTTCGACTGAAGGCATCGGCCACCACATTGGCCTTCCCGGGATGATACAGAATGGTGATATCATAGTCCTTAAGCAACTCTAACCACCCTTGCTACCGCAGGTTAAGATCTTTCTGTTTGAATAGATATTGTAGACTCTGGCGGCCGGTAAAGACCTCACAAAGGACACCATACAAATAATCCCGCTACATCTTTAATGCATGAATAATGGCTGCTATCTCCAAGTCGTGGACTGGATAATTCTTCTCATGGGTCTTCAGCTGTCGAGACGCATAGGCAATCACCCCACCGTATTCCATCAACACTGCGCCAAGGCCAACACGTGACACATCATAATACACAGTATAAGACCCCGAGCCCGTAGGAAAAACCAACACTGGGGCTATAGTCAAAGCAGTCTTGCGATTTTGGAAGCTCTCCTCACACTCCTCGGTCCATCTAAATATAGCACCCTTCTAGGTTAATCTGGTAATAGGTGCAGCAACAGATGAGAAATCCTCTACGAAACGACGATAATACCGAACCAAACCAAGGAAACTCCAGATTTCAGTAGCTGAAGACAGTCTGGGCCAACTCTGTACAGCCTCAATCTTCTTCGGATCCACCTTGATTCCCTCACTCGACACCACATGACCCAAAAATGCCACCGAATCAAGCTAGAATTCACACTTTGAGAATTTTGCATACAATTATTCTCTCTCAAGGTCTGGAGCACGATCCTCAAGTGTTGTTCATGATCTTCCTGACTACGGGAGTACATCAAGATGTCCTCAATAAACACAATGAAGAATGAATCAAGATAAGGCTGGAATACACTGGTCATTAGGTGCATAAATATTGCTGGGGCATTGGTCAGCCCAAATGACATCATAATGAACTCATAGTGACCATACCGATTCCTAAAGGCAGTCTTCATAATATCCTGACCCCGAATCTTCAGCTGATGATAACCTGACCGCAAATCAATCTTTGAGATCACTCTGGCACCCTGTAGCCGATCAAAAAAGTCATTAATACATAGCAACGGATACTTGTTCTTCACTATAACCTTGTTCAACTGATGATAATCAATACACATGCGCATAGAACTATCCTTCTTCTTTACAAACAAGATCGCAGCACCCCACGGTAATACACTAGGCCGAATGAAACCCTTATCAAGCAACTCATGCAACTGCTCCTTTAACTCCTTCAGCTCCGCTGAGGACATATGATATGGTGGAATAGAAATGGGCTCAGTGACCGGCAACAAGTCAATACCAACATCGATATCCCTATCGGGCAGCATGCCTGAAAGATCTACTAGTAATACATCTGTGAAGTCTCTCACTATCGTAACTGAATCAACGGTAGGAGTATCAGTACTAATATCCCTCATGAAGGATAGATAAGCATCACACCCCTTCTCAACCATCCGCTGAGCCTTTAGAAATGATACAACCCTGTTAGGAACATAATCTAATGCACCCTCCACTCTAGTCGTGGTAAACCTAGCATAGTCAGCGTCACAGTCTTGGCGTGACAATCTAAAATCGCATGATAGGGCGACAACCGGTCTATACCTAAGATAACATCAAGGACTACCATGCTAAGGAACAATAAATAAACTCTGGTCTCAAAACCACCAATAACAACTAAACACGACCAATACACACAGTCCACAACAATAGAATCTCCCATAGGCATGGACACATAAATAAGATAACTCAAGGAATCACGTGATATATCCAAATACGGAGCAAAGTAAGCTGACACATATGAGTAAGTGGATCCCGGATCAAATAAGACTGATGCATCTCTATGGCAAATCGGAACCATACCTGTAATGATTGAGTCTGAAGCAACTGCCTCTGTCCTACCCAGAAAAGCATAGAATCTAGCCTAGCCTCCCCTTTTAGGGCGACTCTACCCGCTTATCCCCTACCCTAGCTGGTTCAGTGGGTGGAGCAGCAACTGGGGCAGCAAATACGATCTGGGAAGTCTGTGGGCCTAACTGAATCCATGGATCCTAATTAGTCTGGGAAGGTTCACCCCTCCTGAATCCGGGGCAGTCTCGGACCATATGGTAGGTATCGCCACACTCAAAGCAAGATCTTAGTGGGGGTGGAGGCTGGGACTGGCTCGGGCCTAGTCGGCTAGACTGACCGTTGAAGGCGCCCCGTGCAGGAGGTGCACTAGAAAGTGGCTGAGCAAAGTGTGCAATCTGAGACCTCGGAACAACCAGAGCACCACTAGAAGCTAGAAGTGCTGAATGAACTGGATGGCTCACATAGCCTCTACCATGATGGGCTGTAGCTGTAACATGACCACCGCTAAATCCTCCCAAAGCACGAAGCCTCTTGACCTCCCTATCATCTCTCTCACAGCCTCGCATACCCTCCAACCTCTGTGCAATCTCAACCACATGTTGATATGGAGTATCTGACTCCAATTCCCTAGCCATGATGAATCTAATACCATAATTGAGCCCTTCGATGAATCGACGGACCCGCTCTCTGTCTGTAGAATCCAAAGCAGGTGCATGCCTGAACAAGTCACTGAATCGGACAGCTTACTCCGACACTGTCATAGTATCCTAGGCAACTGCTCAAACTCTGGGCACCATGCATCCCAAAGGGTCTGAGGAACAAATCTCTCAAGAAACAATATCGAAACCGATCACATGTAATCGAAGCTGAGATGTTCTCCTCCCCTAACGTGAGATGTGGCTGGTGCAAGTTGTTACAACCCATGTTTTCGTGTGTACGAGTCGTCATAAGTCAATTGATGTAAGCTCAAAAATGAAATCATATTTGAAAAGTTTG
>AWOL01S0089501.1:2804-17118 GCA_000715115.1 Nicotiana otophora | reverse complement strand
CCGTTTTTGATCCGTTAACCATCCGAAACTCACCCGAGGCCCTCGGGACCTCAACCCAATACATCAAAAAGTCCTAAAACATCATACAGACTTATTTGAAACCTCAAATCACATCAAACAACGCTAAAATCACGAATCACACATAGATTCAAGCCTAATGAACTTTGAAACTTTCAAGTTCTACAAACAACACCGGAACCTATCAAATCAAGTCTGATTGGCCTCAAATTTTGCATGCAAGTCATAACTGATATAACGGAGTTATAAAATTTTCAGAATCGGATTTCGACCCTGATATCAAAAAGTCAATCCCTCGATCAAACTTCTCAAAAATTTAACTTTCGGCATTTCAAGCCCAATTCCACTACGGACTTCCAAATAAAATTCTAATCACGCTCCTCAGTCCAAAATCACCATACGGAGCTGTTGGAATCATCAAAATTCTATTGCGGGGTCATTTTCACATAATTCGACATCCGGTCACTATTCGAACTTAAACTTTAAATTTTTCAGCAAAATTCCATATCTCGGGCTAGGGACCTCGGAATTTGATTCCGGGCATACGCCCAAGTCCCAATTCACGATACGGACCTACCGGAACTGTCAAAACACTGATCCGAGTCCGTTTGCAGGCAAGTTGAAGTATCCAATAGAGAATTAAAAAGAATTTAACAAATTGTTGGTTCTTCTCGAAATGATTGGTCTTTAAAGTTAGATGATGCTTTATGGGCATACAGAACTGCTTTCAAAACTCCCATAGGCACATCTCCTTATAGACTAGTTTTTGAAAAAGCTTGTCATTTACCTGTGGAACTAGAACATAAAGCTTATTAGGCTATAAAGTTGTTAAATCTAAATTTTTCAGATGTAGGTAAAAATCGTCTGTTGCAGCTTGATGAATTGGAGGAGTTCAGACTTGAAGCATATGAAAACGCTAAATTGTACAAAGAAAAGACAAAAAAATGGCATGATAACTTCATTCGCCATAAGGAGTTTACAATTGGAGACAAAGTTCTTTTGTACAATAGCCAATTGAGATTATTCACGGAAACATTCAAGTCACATTGGTCAGGACCGTATATTGTAACAGAAGTGACCCCCTATGGTGCCATTGAAATACAACATATAGATGGGGGAGACAAATTCAAAGTAAACGATCATCGTTTGAAGCCTTATATCAGCAAAGTATTTGACAAACAGGCTTCAACAATCCTTTTTGCCTAATCTTATAAATAAGTCGAGTTCGCGACGTTAAACTCAGAATTATTTTCTCTCCCTCTCTTTAATAGTTTAAGTAATTATTAGCAGTAACATATAATATTTCCTTTCTAGTAAATATATATAATAAAATTAGTTTTTTTTTCTTAAAAAAAAGAAAGTAAAAAAAAATCAATAATTGCATATTTGTATTATATTATATATATGTGTGTATGTAGTATGTATTAATATATTTTTTCACGATAAAGAAGCACTCCCATGATTTCGACAATGAAAGTTTTCTCCTATCATGAAAAAGAACATTTTCATTGCCATAATCTTATCCTTGTTATATGAGAAAAACCTTAAGAAGCCAAGAAAAAGAAAATGAGGCCAGAATCGAAAAAAATCAGGGAAGCTCCTTTATCTCCTTTTATTTTTAATTTGTTTATCATGAGGACATGATATTATTTAAGCTTGGGGTAGAGGAATATGTTTGTTATATATGTGTTTCTTTAAAGTTTTTTTCTCTGTTAAAAGCAAAAAGTAAAAAAAAAATGTATATGTTACAACTGAAAAAATATGTTTTTAGTAAAATTATAAAAAATAATTGTGAAAAAGATGAAACAAAATAGAGTATTATTGTTTAGACGAGAGGAAAGACAATAAATATGTAGTGCCTATAGGGAATTTGAGTCACTATTATCTATATATATCCTACCCATCCCTAAGCCTACATTAATACCTTGCAAAATTCCTACACAATCTCAACTCAAAGACTCCTATATTAGGGGAGAACTACATGATAATCAAGCTTATGACAATTTTTAGTAGCTTGAGGTACTTCTTTGTTGAGAGTGAGCGAATATTTTTTATATATGCCCTTCTTTGTTCTTATATCTATATATTGTGTGATATATGGGCATCTCTCTTCATTTGGTGAGACACACTCGGGATTAAAAAATATTGTGATTTCAGTTCTCAATAGGTTAACATGAGTACCGTTAAAAGTTGTTTGAACTCGTGGATTGGTCTTAGTTAATTATTTTATGTCAAAACTTCTCATGATTTCACTTAAAGTGTTTAGGTACCATGTTTATTAGAATTTATTTTTTGCTCAAGGACAAGCAAACATTTAAGTGTGAGAGAATTTAATAAGAGAAAAATATCTTGCATAAGTTGAGCTGGAATCTAATATTTAGTACTAATACTTTTTCTTTCTTTGCAGGAAATAATTAAACTAATAAGAAAAAGGAACAACGAGAAGAAAAAGTTCAGTTTTCAAGTTTGCAAAGAAGAACTATGATGATGAAAAGTTAAAAGTAAAGTGGTCTATGCAACTTGACAAATGATAAAAGTATTTGTGCACATGAAAAATTTCAAGCAAATGGCCCACTTGCCGATTTGGAGGATTACATTTCAGCAAACTTTACAACTACAAGTACATGCAAGTTGCCAACTTGGGAAACTTTATGTGAGAAATCAGTATTTTTCCAACTATAAATAGCGCTACATTGAGCTTCTCACACAACAGAAAATTGAAAGGAGAGTTTCTTCTTTTCCTTGCTTCTTTCAGTACTTTCTTTTCGTCTTTTAGCTATTACAGTATCTTCATTTCTAGTTCCGAATAAATTATAATGTTGGAAATTACTCTAGCACCTATTTTTAATTAAATAGGGGGAATTATTCTCTTGAATATTTTTTTCTATTTTCTTATTTAATGGGCAAGAATATTTTCGTTGTCAGTACAAACTCCATTATGGAATAACTTTTCTTGTATTGGGAGAAAGACAGATCTTAGTATTTCTATATAATAGTAGATATTATCCCTCAATTTCACATGTTTGAGATGAATTTTTTTTCATTTAAATTTTATCTGCTTTATAGTTAAGTGTTATTTAATTTGTTAACATCTATCTATTTCGTACTACATATTAACTTCTTACTAGTTCTGTAATCGAAAGAGGCGGAAGAGTAATATAGTTAATTTTGGTATTGATTGATGTTAACTTTTATTTAGTGACATCTAACTCTTATATGTTAAAATTGATTCTACACTTATTTGTAATCGAAAGAGCCGAATATTGTAGTAATCAGTTATAACAAGTAGGGTAACCGAAAGTGACTTACTAAAAAGTGCAAGTTTTAGTTTAAGCATATATTTCTGGCTCTTTAATATTACTATTTTGACAATTAATTTGTATAACCGAGGGGATTGCAATTATTTGTTCAACTTAAGTAATATAAGTAATATATATATAATCGTGAGAGGCATTTATATATTTGTGAGAAATAAAAATTGAAGGATAACTTTATCTATTATATAATAGAAATATTAAATGAAGTTATTATCCCAATACCTTTTTATTATATCTGTGAAAAACAAAATATTTTTTATTGCTCTATTCATGCATTTTTAGTTAGTTAATTCACAACTCAACTCTTCCTGATTTTCTCAAATAGTAATTAAAACAAGAAACGTCTGTAGAATAGATAAACCAATCTCTGTGGGTTCGACATCTTTCTATACTATAATTTGACAGGGTACGAGTTTAAATTTTATACACGCCAGAAACTTGTCACCACCCAAATTAACCCTCTGTAAGGTATCGTGATGGCACCTAGTCTTTACGACTAGGTAAGCCTAATATTACGAAAAATATAAAGAAAACACAACATTTTTAAAGATCAACAGCATATTGTGAATAGCCAAGAGTAGTACCGCTCGGCATATACAAAATAATTTTTCAAGACCCGGAATATCACTAAATCACAAGCTGCTATAATCTATGTAGCTCTATACAAAAGTCTGAAGATAATAAAGAAAGTCTCTAGACGAGGGAGTAGAAAGGGACTCCGAAGATCTGTGGATGCAAGCAGTAGTACCTTGAAGTCTCCTAAAATCAGCATCACGCACTAATCCTGAGGCTGATAGCTCGCACCTGGATCTGCACACGAAAATATGTGCAGGGAAGGGCATGAGTACACCACAATGGTATCCACTGAGTGTCAAGCCTAACCTCGGTCAAGTAGTGACGAGGTCAGGTCAAGGCCCTACCGGAGTAAATATAATAAATTAAACCGTAGAAGATATAAGTAAAATTTACGGTAACACAGTTAAAGAAATTCTTGAAAATTTAACAGTTAAGGGAGCCCTCGGCTCAGAACAAGGTAAACACAATGGAAAATCTTTCGGGATACCATCCCGTAGTTTCAAATAAATATGCAGTATAGGGGGATCTCCCGGAATACGTCTGTAGTCCCAAAGTAAATATGCAAGACAGGGGGATATCCTGGAATACGTCCGTAGTCCCAAAATAAATATGCAAGACAGGGGGATATCCTGGAATACGTCCGTAGTCCCAATTTAAATATGTAACGTAAGATGAAATGGAAGGTATGGCATCGAGTTATACAGTTTATACTGAACACAGATAAGGAAAGTAGGAACTTAACTAAGCATGGCGCAGAATATCAAATAGGCAGTTAAAACACGTAAGCATGCTCCTCTAATCTAAGCTAAACAATTAAACGTATTAGTGCAATTTAATAAAACAGTTTATGATTTAGAAAGGAAAAAATGGGATTTTTGCAATAACAGTCCATGTACGTACTCTTCACCTCACGTACACGGCGCCCACACATCAATTAATATCAAACATCTTAAGGGAAAAGTCCCCAACACAAGGTTAGACAAGCCACTTATCTCGACCGCTCAAATCAACTTGATATCACGTTCTTGCCACGAATATTCGACTCCAAATGGCCCGAATCTATTCAAATTAATTGCATAATGTAAATATATCTACAAGTAACTAATTTAACTAATTAATTCGAAGCTAAAGCGTGAAATAAGGGAAAATACCCAAAAATGTCTCCCCGGGCCCACGTCTCAGAATCAAGTAAAACTTACAAATTATGAACACCCATTCACTCACGAGTTCACTCGAACAAAAATCATCTAAATCTAACGTCGAATTCCCATTCAAATCTCACATTTTCAATTGGGGAACATTTTCCCCCATTTCCAAACTTCTACCCTCAATTTCCTTAATTAGACGAGGAAATTAACAATAGATTAATGTATTATGATTAAAATAGAGTTAGAATTAGTTACCCAATAGTTCTCCTTCAAAATTCCTCGAGAAATCATCTCCCACCAAGCTCTAAATCGAATTTTGTATTATGAAAATTCAAACCCTCGAAATCCCCTTTTCTGCCCAGCGATTTTCGCACCTACGGACCTAGGACCGCACCTGCGGACGACCCATCGTAGGTGCGAAGTTCACTTACTTGGGCTAGGTCCGCACCTGCGCGCTTGAGTCCGTACCTGCGGATGCGCTTCTGCGCTCAATTGTCCGCTTCTGCGGAACCTTAGGTCCTTCTCACCTCCGCATCTGTGACTGCCCTTCCGCATATGCGGCTCCGCTCCTGTGGCTCACTCGTCGCATATGCGACCACTGACTCCCCGGCCTAAAAGCGCACATGTGATTCCAGCCTCGCTTCTGCGAGGCCGCACTTGCGAACTCCCCACCGCAGGTGCGAAAATACCAGAACCAGCAACTCAAAAATTCCTCTAAGTCCAAGCTTCCCCCCGTTAAGCACCCGAAATACACCCGAGGCCCTCGGGACCTCAACCAAACCTACCAACCAATCCTATAACACCATACAAACTTAGGAGCCTTCAACCCACGTAGAACAACACCAAAATCATGAATTAAGCACGGATTCAAGCCTAAGAATTTAGAATTTTTCTAATTTCTACAAATGACGCTGAAACACGTCAAATCTAGTTCTAATGACCTTAAATTTTACACACATGTCACAAATGATACTACGAACCTACAGCCACTTCCGGAAATCCATTCCGAGCTCGATATCAAAAATTCCACTCTCGGCCGAAATCGCCGAAAATCTAACTTTCGCCACTTTAAGCCTAAATCTACTACAGACCTCCGAAACACATTTCGGACACACTCCTAAGCTCAAAATCACTCAACGGAGCTAAGGAGTCGACGAAATTCCATTCCGGATCTGTCTTCACACAGTTCCGACTACGGTCCAATCTCTAAGGCTTAAACTCATAACTAGGGACTAAATGTTCCAGAACTCCCCGAATTCCATAACCAAGTACTCCGGCAAATCCCAAAAACAGAAACAAATATGGGGAAAGCAGATAATAGGGGATCACGGCTCTAATTCTCAAAACGACCGGGCGGGTCGTTACAACACTCGTCAATTATATAATACTATATATTATAGTACGTATGTCGCATGCTCCTGAAACATAAAAACCAAAAGTAGGGAGACTAACCAAACAAAAAATGACTACATGATTAAAAGAAGAAAAGGCCCAAAAATGACTTTGTGGTATTCGAAATGGATCAATTATAACCCCCGTTTAAACTTGAGTCCAAAAATGACCATGTTGTTATAGAATGGGTCTAATAATGCCCTGGTGTTATTCTAAATGGATCAATTATAACCCTCGTTTAAATTTGAGCTCACTAATGACCCTGCCGTTAAAGAATGAGTCTAATACTGCTATTTTCCTCAGTTAGTAATGATTAGTAGTGTAAATGGATATTTAAAAACGACTAAACTGAGAGAATTATACTGTGTCGAACCAATTTTTAGTTTTCTTTTAATAAAACCGTAGGTTTTTATATAAATCTATAACCGTACCGATAATTAGGGTAGGTTTTTTATTTTATAAAAATAAATCGAAAAAATATCGAACCATACCGAATAAATTTACATGTGAATATATGTTTCACATGTAAATATATTCGAACCGTACCGAATAAATTTACATGTGAATATATGTTTCACATGTAAATATATCGGACCTATTATTAGACCTAGTATAAATATAATATAAATTTATTCGGTACTGTTCGGTATTTATATATTAAGTTTAAAAATGATAATGGGTCTAATATTTATAAAGAGTGGGTCTAATATTTATATTTGTAAATAATAATGTATTAATATAAATAATGTACAAATTTTAATACATTATTATTTTTAAACTTAATATATAAATATATGTTTCACATGTAAATTTATTCGGTACGGTTCGATATTTTTTCGGTTTATTTTTATAAAATAAAAAACCTACCTTAATTATCGATACGGTTATAGATTTATATAAAAGCCTACGGTTTTATTAAAAGAAACCTAAAAATTGGTTCGGCACAGTACAATTCTGTCGGTTTAGTCAATTTTTAAATATTCATTTACGCTCCTAATCATTACTAACTGGGGGAAATAGCAGTATTAGACTCATTCTTTAATGGCAGGGTCATTAGTGAGTTCAAATTTAAACGAGGGTTATAATTGATCCATTTCGAACAACACAAGGGTATTATTAGACCCATTCTATAATGACAGGGTCATTTTTGGAACTAAGTTTAAACGGGGGTTATAATTGATCCATTTTGAATACCACAAAGTTATTTTTGGGCCTTTTTCCTTTTTAGATCATAGCAAACTTTTTCGTTAGTGAGATTATTTTCTGTCTTGTTTGAGGGCATGCATAGGCATATCTATCAAATTAGTAACATCTTTAAAGAATAACTTTAGAGAGATGGTTTTCGAATAACTTGTTAACTAAGCATGAAATATATATATATATCAACAAGATATAGTTATACGCACCTTTTCCTTGTCTTTTTTCTTCATGCAAGATAAGAATATTCATGCAATAAACACGCTGTGTGTCTTTATGAGTTAACAATGAAAAATATATGCTTCAATAGGATAACAAAAGTTATTACAGAAAAAAGTAAAAGAACGACACATATTCATTGGATAATTGGAGTTGGCCAAAGGTGGTGTTAAGATTTAAAGTTTATGGTTTCGAGGAATCTAATCTGTTTAAGTTACTGGGTTCTAAATTAATAAATTGTATATATTCGATAAATTTCTTAAGACAAATACACCGTACAAAAGCTACTCGGTTCGGCCGAATCCATAGGTCTTGCTCTAGCTGAGCCTCTGTTGGCAACTCTGAGATCTCTTGAGTTACAGTCAAGGAACCAAAAGCTTAAAGAAACAAAGGACATCGCTGTCACCTTTAACCTTTATCTTCTTTTCCCTATATAATGGAACAAGAACATTGAAATTAGAAAAAGTACAGTAGCTTCTCCATATGAACATTGTCTAGTTTTTCTTTCGTATATAATTAGTTACATTGATCAGAATTTTGATCAATTATAGCAACTTCTTCATTCCACAATCTCCACCGTCAAAATGCCCGTTATGACCGCACCACCGCCACAAAACAGCGCCAAGCCACGGCGGCTAAGCCCCGTGAAATGCATAGCCCTTATACTCTTAACCCTAATCGTTATCGTTGGCATAACAATACTTGTCATTTGGTTAGCAGTGAAGCCACGAAAACCAATTTACTCAATTGAAAATGCTTCATTGCATGGCTACAACATGACCAAAAATGACCATTTGTATGGAAATTTCAACTTCACGTTAAAAGCTTTCAATACCAATAGTAGGGTGTCTATATATTACGACAGTTTTGAAGTGAAACTGTTTTACAACTCTCAACAAATTGCTTTTAACAATGTGGAACCATTCTTTCAGCCTCGTCGTAACGTGACTTATTTGGACCTTTTCCTTCCGGCGAAAGACGTGGCGTTGTACGGTGATGTTGCTCGTGATCTGAAGACGGAGAGGACGGCCGGAGCTGTGGAAATGGAGATCAAAGTTAGGGCTAAGATAAGGTTTAAGGTTGGAATTTGGAAATCCAATCATCGGAAGCTGAAGCTTTTGTGTAAACCTATGGTGCCTGTTTCTTCAACGAAGAGTTCTCAGACCACCACGTGTCACTTGGACTTATAAGTTTTTTTTGTTTTTTTTTTGTATGGTGCATGTCATTTGTTTGTTATTTTTTCTATTCATGAACTTTTGTGATGAGTTTTTGTAATCCCTTTTATCGTTTTCATTGAAAATTTTCATTAGAATGTGTGATATATGTACAACAACAACCCAGCATAATTTCATTAGTGGGGTGTAGGGAGGCTAATGTGTACGCAGACCTTACTCCTATCCTGGATGGAGACTGTTTCCGATAGACCCTCGGCTCTCTCCCTCCATATATGTGTGATATATGTAATGGTTTGGAATTTCATTTATATAAGCTATTTTTGAGCTAGACCCCTTGATTAATTCTTTATATATTATTATATACTATACCTTATAGTAGTACGTATGTCGCATGCTCCTGAAAAATAAAAACCAAAAACCAAAAAGTAGGGAGACTAACCAAAAAACAAAAAAACTACATGATTAAAAGAAGTGATTTTTCGCATTTTTAGATCATAGCAAACTTTTTCGTTAGTGAAATTCTTTTCTATCTAGTTAATTTGAGGGCATGCATAGGTATATCTATCAAACATCTTTAAAGCATGACTTAATTTTTTTCTTCTCTGTACAGTGAGATTATTTTTGTAATCTATATTGCTACTTTGTGTAGAAAATTTTCATTTTTTATATCACATTTGTCAAGATCGTGAATTCGGGATAAAATACATAAGTATCCCTCAAAGTAGATGGTCATGAGATTTTGATTCCCCTTGTCTCATGGCTAAACTTCAAGTTTAACAAGTGTTCCCCTTGCTTGCCCCATGGGTAACACTTTTAACTTTTGACCTTGAAATTCTGCCCATCGGGCAAGCGAGGGTCAAAAGTTAAAGAGCAGCCAAAAAAGTATTGTATTTCTGCAAATTTCTGGAGAATTTCGGGATAGAAAAATTAACATAAATAGCCGCATGCCCAAGCTCTTAAAGCTAAAATAGCTGGTAGATGCATAATATATGTATAATTCATGTATAATATGTATATATTGATGTATAATCATCTTTGTATACTGGCTAGAAAAAATAAATAATGAGTTCGACCGGCTATTTGTGTAAAGATCCCTTTGGGATACATGTCCATTAGCAGTAGAAATAGCTTGAGGTAGCTACTTTTTAATGTGGTATTTAGTTTTTATCCAGCATTTTTAATGCTGAGCAAAAATAGCCAGTACTCTATTAAAATTAATACGAAAAGACAGTTTTACCTATAGGTGGCAAAATGGTTAAAAGAATAAAGTTATCACTACAAGAATTCGGACCTATTGTGGCGACCTAAGTCGCTACAAAAATCTAGAAAGTCGATGCTAAATATTTTTACCAGCGACCTTATGGTTCCTGCTAGTGCATGCGTTACTGAATGTCATTTGTGACGACTCCTTCCAGTCGCCACAAAATCTATATTTAGTAGCGACAAAAGTCGCCACAAATGAGGAACAAACTCACCACAGAAGAATGATCCACAAAAAAGAATTTAAGAAGGTCGCCACTAAATAGTGACTTTTAGTGGAGACTATTCTCGCCACAAAAGCAATTGTACCTTCAGTGACAAATCTAATCGCCACACTAGCTTGAGGATTGTGGCGACTGTAGTTTCCATGAATGCAAACTGTTTTTGTGACAAAATTAAGTCGCCACTAAATCGTATTATTTCAATAAGTACAATGGCCAAATTTCTAATAGGTTTCTAGGGGTGACCTAGTTTTCTGAAATTAATATACAGGTATATTTGTATCAATTGCGTACCAATATTAAAAGCATCCATCCAACAAACACAACAATATTTCCCGAGCCGAATACTTACTTTTATTACTAATAAGTCAATCAAATATACACTACGAACTACATCATTGTCATTGTCAATGTACACACATACATATGACCAAAAAAATTAAGTGCCTTCAAACTCCTCGATCGGTGCCATATTTATGATTTGTTTAAGAGTCGTGTCCTTGTAATTAAGGAAAACACCACAAAATCAGTTTGACAATGTCATAATTTAATGATGATAGTAAACTGTAAAGGGGGTGACAACAATAAAGATTGCTAAACACAATTAAGAAAGCAAAGAGACAACATGACTAAGCAAAGTTATACAAAATAGTTTGATGCAGGCCCACAAAATTCAGAAATTCAAAATTGTCAAATGATGCCCATGATCTAAACTGTACTTATGCAGATTCTTTTTGTGGTGATAGCTGAGATCAAAGGGTACGTACACCCTTCATAAGAAACAAAAAGTCTAGACAAAAAGGAATTCTCCAAAGTCATATACAACGAGAATTTGTAAAGAAATACAAGTCTCAAAATAGTAAATTTATTTGAAAATATCATTAGTCCTAGTTTAATTAAACATATATTTGATACTTCATTAATCTCAACTTAACAACAGAAAGAAAGATTAATCAACAACCACTAATGTATCTTCCACATGACCATAAGTATAGTTGGTAGTTCCAAAGCCTACTTCTCGAGCATTATATCACTACTAGAAATTCGCTAAAAACCGACCCAAAAAACCGACCAAAGTTGGTCGATTATGGCCAATTACCGACCAAAACGCGACCATTAGGGTGTGGACGGTGTTTTGATGGTCGGAATGTCTTACCGGCCAAAGTTGGTAGGAAATTACCGACCAACTTTGGTCGGTAGCTTAAAACGACCATCTGACAAGTTTAAGGTACTTACCGACCAACTTTGGTCGGAAACCTATTTTATTAATTTAATTTTACCGACCAAAGTTGGTCGGTTTAACTAAATTATATTTTTAAAAAAACCGACCAACTTTGGTCGGTAATTAAAAATATATTTTTTTTAAAATAATTAAAATTAAACATTACCGACCAACTATGGTCGGTAATCTCAACAGTGCAGGCAAAATACCGACCAAAGTTGGTCGGTAATGTTGAATTCTGGGAATTTAATGTTCATTAACCGACCAACTTTGGTCGGTATTTTGGAATAATTTTTTTTTTTATTAAAAACCGACCAACTTTGGTCAGATTTTCTGGTTTAATTTTGGCATAAAATGCCAGTTTTGGTAGCTACACCACCTGCCAGCATACCAATACACCTAATAACAACAACAACACAACAACAACAACAACAACAACAACAATAACTATAACAACAACAACAACAACAACAACAACAATAACAACACAACAACAACAACACAACAACAACCAAAACATTCAATAAATACTTTAAAACTAACAAATTAAAGTTCAATTGAACATAAAAATTCAAAACCAAGTTAAAACTAATTACAACTAGTTCAAAACTGGTTCTATTTGTCTAGTTCAAAGTATATAAAAGTCAAGGGGTGTTTTCTACAACATCATCATCACTGTCTGATGAAATTTTATTTACAAGACGATATAGAGAACGGTCTTATGGAGGACGGGAAGAACGATCACGGGAAGGGCGGGAGGAACGATCACGTGGAGGTTGACCCTCTGGACATGACCCATGAGATCGGGGCAACGGAAAAGCTCCACTAGATAGGAGAGTTCTGATCTGAGCTTGCATGCCAAGGAATTGAGCATCTCTAAGCCTTTCTCTTTCCTTGGCCGCTTCTAGCTCTGATGTGAGCTTTGTCACTGTCTCCCGCATAGCGGAGAGGCTCTCCCTATTAAGTTGCTCGCCTTGCGAGGAAGTCCCTATTCCTCGCATTCCACACTTATAGCGATGGAAGTTTTTAGTAGGAAGCCCGTATACCTTCCCCCATTTTGGACCGCCAACAGACTCCAACCATATTCTTTCAGCATCCTCGTCCGAAGGTTGGGTTGGCTCACCCGATTCACCAGCTGGATGACTACGGATGAATTCCTCCACGTTACTTTGGTAGCGACCCTATATTATTTTAAATTAAATCAGTATTTCAAAATTTTTATAAAAGTAAATTATAATACTTAAAGAAAATTGAAAGCTTACATATGCAGTCGAGGCCCGGTCCTCGACCCACCTATCTTGATCCCCCTCTTTCTTCTTCTTCACAATATGTGTCTCCTTGAATAGCTCATCATGACTCATTGGACGCCCATACTTCTTTTCCTGAAAACAAATTAATTTAGTTAATAAACAGAATAGATATACTTAGAAAAGTAAAATAATTTAAGCAATTACGTACCAATCTTCTTTTTATTGTCCCTAGGCTGATCGCACCTCCAGTGTGCAAGGAGCCTCCCTTCTCGGATGCGCGAGCTTTCTTTCCTTTTTCGCTCCTCTCTAAGAACTCTGCGGTAAGCCATTGCCTTTGCAAATCATTCCACAAATTCTCAAGTAACCAGCCAGGCCTCTTGTTCTTCTTTCTAGCATCCGAGAAAGCATCCGCCAATCTCTTGCGAGCTTTATGATGAAAATTTGTAGCCACTTCCGCGCTATAGCGGTCTTCCCATACACACTTGCTCTGTATTTCAAAAGTTAAATATTAGATGGAAACATCATAAATATAAATTATTAAACTGTTTAAAAGAACATTTATACCTTAAATTGATTGAAAATTTGCTCCTTCAGTGAGAATGGGCAATCAGTCCAAGTCGCATAAGGGCCATCATAAAGCTTTTTGATGGCATTAATGATTATCTTCATAGTTTTATTACCCGGCCTGAACCTGTAATTTAACAATAAAAATACATTAATATCTTAGTAAAAATATTACAAATCAATAGACGCAAAAATAATGAATAACACTTACCCATCACCCTCAGGGACTATGATGATCCTGCCATATCGATCATAATGCACTACCTCGTCAACACCATTCGAAGCATGTGTATCAGAGGCATGTGAAAATGGTGTAGGCGGGTTAGAGCTACTGCCTCGCAGGCGAAGGCCTGCAATAGAAGGAGTCGATGATGAAGATGGTTGCGATCCCTGTGACTGCGACATAGCTGGATATGACCCAAGTGGATGTGATACCGATGGATGTGACCCGAGTGGCTGTGACCTGAGTGGCTGTGACCTGAGTGGCTGTGACATGGATGGATGCAATCCATGTGGCTGTGATATGTAGGGATATGATCCATGTGGATGTGATGTAGATGGCTGCGATGCAGATGGTTGTGAGGCAGCTGGGCTGCATGTCAGACGTATAGTCCTATGGCCCTGTGATGGAAGACCTGGTGTCTGAATGAAGGTGTACGACTTGTGATGTTGTGGTAGCTCAGTATAGCCGTGTGGTGGAGGATAAGACATAGGCATCTCTGAAAAGGGTGGACAAGAGGGAGTATTATTTTCTA
>AWOL01S0089490.1:0-30714 GCA_000715115.1 Nicotiana otophora | reverse complement strand
GTTGTTGTAGGCACATTCTATAAGAGTCAAATTATTATCCCAGCTACCTTTGAAGTCAAGAACGCAAGCGTGCAATATATCCTCAAGCATCTGAATAGTCCATTTTGCCTGTCCGTTGGTCTGCGGATGGAAGGTTGTAATAAGATTCACCTGAGTACCCAAGCCTTGCTGAAATTTCTTCCAAAACTTAGTCGTGAATTGTGCCCCCCGATATGAGATAATAGAAACTAGAGTGCCATGCAACTTGACTATTTCTTTGATATACAATTGAGCATATTGTTCTGTTGTGTCGGTAGCCTTAACCATCAAGAAGTGTGCTGATTTTGTGAGTCGATCTACAATCACCCAAATCAAGTTAAACATACGAGGAGTGCGAGGTAGTCCTACCACTAAGTGTGCATTAAGGTTTCAAGGTCCTCTTATGGGGGATTCCATCATCTCACAACCCACCATCTACCATTATTTTAGCTCAACAATCTTCATATACCCCTTGATAACACATGCATGCAAAATGAACAACTTCCACACCCAAGAATTTCCTTACTAATTACCTATTTTTAGTTGAATTTCTAAATTGAGAGTTAGGGTGTAGAACCTTACCTCTAGGATAAAGACCTAGTGAGTTTCCCTAGTCAATCTTCCAAGATTTGAGCAAGAATTGAAGCACAAATTGTTAAGGAACTATCTCCCACTCTAGGGCAGTCTCTAACCCACAAAATTATAGTTTTTTGCTCAAATGATGGTACATATCGTTTATTTAACGAAGTAGGGTCGGGTTATAAAAACCCAAAAATGAAGCGCCAGAACAGGATTTGCGGTCGCATATGCGACCGTATAATGCACCTGCGGTCCACGAAATGGACCGCGAAGTGAACCTCTAGAACTGGGCAACTCTGCCTGGGTTTGCGGACACTATGCGGCCCGTGACCTGCTCTGCGATCGTATAATGAACCGCAGAACAGTTCTGCGGTCGCATAGTTGACCGCATAATGGCACCCAAACTTTCCCAGTTCTACCTCACTCTGCGGCCATTCTGCGGCCACATTATGGACCGCAGAAATGCCTTTTTCTACCAAAACACATTCCTTTAACTCTTCAGCGCACTGTTCAATACAAAAAGTAGCTCGCCGCAAAGAATTTCTACAATCCTCAAACATATAAGCCTACTTCGGCACCACGAAACCTTAAATTACTTTACGAAATTTTACGGGACCTTACAATACTCTTGACTCCAATCCCCTATGACGGATGCGGTGGGTTGTGGTTGATAGCTCTGTCTATTACTAGTGTCTTTAGTTACACAGTGATTAATGAGGCTCCCCGAGAGTTGTCCTTGTTGCTTCAGCATTCCCAGTAGTAACAATAGTTCCCCTTTAGATCATAGTCTTCCTCTAAGGTGATCATGCTTGCTCCTTGGTTTCTATGGTTTAGTAGTGGATTATGGTTTACATTAGGTGGTGCTGGGGTGCATTGTATAGCTCCTATTTTGATTAGCATTTCGATCTCATGCTTCAAACCTTAGCAACCCTCGGTGTCATGTCCTGGAACATCTGAATGATATGAGCAATGTTTGCTTGCTCCAGGATTCTTCCCTCAATCGGGAATAGTAATATGACTCTTCTCAGCCTCTCAAATAATTGGACTAAAGGTTCAGCAATTGGGGTGAAACTTCTAGGGTTCCGTGTTTCGATGTTTGGGAGTGGTCTGGGAGCATAAGCATGTCTATTTGGATAGGTAGTGGTTTGAAAATGGGACTATAGGATTCAAGTGTATAATGGCTCGAGGTGGATTGTAGTGTGGTTGGGTATTGTAATGTGGCCATGCATTGTAAACTGGGGTATAAGTAGGCTCGTTCGGAGGATGAGTGTTTCCGGGATAAGGATTGGCTCGACGAGGAGGACTTTGTTGATATTAGGGGACAATTGTCGTTATTTCTTCTTTCTTATTATTTCCTCTGCCAATGGAACCAGACTGTATGGACCTGATAGCATCCTGTAGCGCAGCCATAGACTATATCTTTCTGGACTTAATACCTTCTTCAAAAAAATCTCTTGTTTTAAATAGCTCGGGGAACTTCTGGCCCATCATCCACATCATGTTCTCGAAGTAGATTCCCTCCTAGGTATGAATGAAATATTTGGTCAGCTCGTTATCATCCAGCGGGGCTTATTCTCTAGCTGCTTCTGACCTCCAACGATGAACATACTCTAGAAATGACTCAGAGGCTTATTTTATATGTTCACCAAAGCGACTCTATTCAAAGTGATCTCACTATTGAACGTGAAACGGTTCATAAAATCTTTGACCATATCTTTCCATTCCCTCCAATTTCTGGTGTCTTGTCTAGTCTACCAAGTGAGTGCTTCCCAGTTAGAATTGTTATGAATAGCTTCATCCTCAACTTCTCGTTCCTTCCCACTCCAACTAACTTGTCACAATATGCTCTCAAAGGGCGTGGGGATCGCTGTCCCATCAAAGACATCAAACTTCGGAGGCTTGCACCCTGTCAGCATACAACATCTAGATTCGTCATAATCTAAGCTCTCGCTCCTTGAGAAACTTGCAGGTTCTTCATATGTTCCCTTAGTACCCATAGTTATTTAGATAGTGACTCATCTTCCTTTGATTTCGCTTCCCTCTCCATTTCAGCATACTAATCGATCTCATAAGGAATCCTAACCGTGACAAGCATGGTGAAAATGGGTTATGCTGCAGTATATACGGGTGGAACATATCGCTCATGGGTGGCAGTAGCATGTATATACTAAGTATGAGTATTTGTGAAAGGGACATTGTCACGAGGAGGGGTTAGGACCAAATTGATAGTGGTTGGTAGACTTTGTGTGTCTTGAACGTAGTTGGGAAACATCAGGCGTGCGTATGGGAGGGTTTGGTGGATTTGTAGGGGTAATTGGTGGTATGACCTAGGTTATGGTGGGGTTTTGTGGTACAAGTGGTAGTATTTGGGGTATTAGCAGGTTGTCGGGTTGATGAAGCAAAATGGTCGGGGATTGAATCATGTGATAGAAAAGGGGTGGTTGTGAAAGCGTCGTCATGGCTAGATGTGCCAATTCCCGGATCTATAATACCTCCTCTCTTAGCGACTCTATTTCTTGTTCCATCTGGGCCACATATTAATCATTTCAAGTTTCATCCCTTCCCACTGACCTCCCTGTGCTTTCAGTTACCAATAGAGCATTTCCGGTCAGGTTATCTGTAGTAGTCATCTTCCCTTTGGATCTTAGGTTATATGGTGGGTCGACCACTTTAGATATCAACACAAATCAACCTTTATTTAGAATGTTAAATAAATAAAGCAATAAAGCAGAAAAAATAAAAGAAAAGTAGAAGTTAGCTCAATGAGTCCAAATATATAATCACACAGAGCATTTAATTAACATATTTAAACAAATGTGTTCCTAAAGTATTTAGGGACCTCTCTTTGTCGGAGGTAGGCCTACATCGCAAGTGCTAGCAAAATCGAAATTTTAACACATTCGGTTCTAGAGTAAATTTGGTTTTTATTGATGGAAAGTTTATTGGTTACAATGTGGAGTTCAAAGACTTCAACGCTTTTACATTACTGATACAAAGATAAGGGATAATTTTCCAAATGCTACAATGTAATTTCTCCGGGGTGTACAAAGGTTTCATGGGCTTATAGAGTTGCCCTTAGGGAATTTAAAGAATACAAAATGGAAATCAACCAACAACTCAATAGTCATCCCCAGAATCTCCTCCAGGTCTCTTCCTCTGGATATTCTTTAGAATCTTCCTCGAATTCCTCCTCGACATCATTGTGATTATACTCTAGCTCTTCTTCTGGATCCTCCTATGGTTCTTCTTCATACTCAATCTATATGTACTCCACTATCTGACTGTCATCATCAGGCGGTGGTAGCATATGATCAACTAATCCTGGGACTACATATTGGTGCATGGTAGAGATAACAAGATAGTGAGGCTGGATCTCGTGGTATACTTGTAAAGCTGCACTCGAGTCTTCCAACCTGGCTAACCCTTCCTGGCTAGGCCTGGACAATTGATCTTCTTCAGTAATCCACACAAAGTACTTAGGTGTACATCATGTGTTTTGCCCCATACCCATAGTGATCAGGAAACTCCATTCGTCTTGAAGTCGTCTTACCCTGGGAATTGGAATTTTCCCATTGTAGTCGTCCTTATACAAAGCCACTTAGGACCAAAGAGGTGTGTCTTGAACCAAGCCAAAATGCCTTAGGACTCTCAGTGGTGCATATGACTGAATCTATTCCAAACCTATCAACTCAATGGATATTTCTTTGCCCCCCAAACAATTGCTCTGCCACTTAGCCAAGAAAACTTCCAGTTGATGAACTCTCTAGTTAAGTGGGTTAGAAATTTCCGCCATTTTTCTTGACCATGTGGGGTTCCCTAGTGCCTCATTCTCTCTTCGTGACTGCAGATCATATTGCTGGTGCCAACGAAGTAATCAATGGTCGGCTCCCTTTTGAAGAAATGCTTTGTACCCCAAATTTGTAATAAAAGGTTGTGGCCTTTAAATCGTACCCCCTTGAACATGCTGATAATGCCCTGATCATCTCTACCAACAAAATCGGGACAAGAGTGACTCACAAATTCCCTCGGAATATGGCCAAGAACAGAGGTAGTATATTGATGTTAATCCGTCCCTTCCGTTATAGAAAAACTAGTAGTCCAAACAATACCAAAGAAATGATTTGGGGGCGAAGGCTCTACCACGTTTCNAAAAATAAAAGAAAAGTAGAAGTTAGCTCAATGAGTCCAAATATATAATCACACAGAGCATTTAATTAACATATTTAAACAAATGTGTTCCTAAAGTATTTAGGGACCTCTCTTTGTCGGAGGTAGGCCTACATCGCAAGTGCTAGCAAAATCGAAATTTTAACACATTCGGTTCTAGAGTAAATTTGGTTTTTATTGATGGAAAGTTTATTGGTTACAATGTGGAGTTCAAAGACTTCAACGCTTTTACATTACTGATACAAAGATAAGGGATAATTTTCCAAATGCTACAATGTAATTTCTCCGGGGTGTACAAAGGTTTCATGGGCTTATAGAGTTGCCCTTAGGGAATTTAAAGAATACAAAATGGAAATCAACCAACAACTCAATAGTCATCCCCAGAATCTCCTCCAGGTCTCTTCCTCTGGATATTCTTTAGAATCTTCCTCGAATTCCTCCTCGACATCATTGTGATTATACTCTAGCTCTTCTTCTGGATCCTCCTATGGTTCTTCTTCATACTCAATCTATATGTACTCCACTATCTGACTGTCATCATCAGGCGGTGGTAGCATATGATCAACTAATCCTGGGACTACATATTGGTGCATGGTAGAGATAACAAGATAGTGAGGCTGGATCTCGTGGTATACTTGTAAAGCTGCACTCGAGTCTTCCAACCTGGCTAACCCTTCCTGGCTAGGCCTGGACAATTGATCTTCTTCAGTAATCCACACAAAGTACTTAGGTGTACATCATGTGTTTTGCCCCATACCCATAGTGATCAGGAAACTCCATTCGTCTTGAAGTCGTCTTACCCTGGGAATTGGAATTTTCCCATTGTAGTCGTCCTTATACAAAGCCACTTAGGACCAAAGAGGTGTGTCTTGAACCAAGCCAAAATGCCTTAGGACTCTCAGTGGTGCATATGACTGAATCTATTCCAAACCTATCAACTCAATGGATATTTCTTTGCCCCCCAAACAATTGCTCTGCCACTTAGCCAAGAAAACTTCCA
This sequence comes from Nicotiana otophora, assembly GCA_000715115.1. Classification (NCBI taxonomy): domain Eukaryota; kingdom Viridiplantae; phylum Streptophyta; class Magnoliopsida; order Solanales; family Solanaceae; genus Nicotiana; species Nicotiana otophora. The sequence continues at coordinate 24,950 of AWOL01S0089490.1, read as the reverse complement.
GTTGATGAACTCTCTAGTTAAGTGGGTTAGAAATTTCCGCCATTTTTCTTGACCATGTGGGGTTCCCTAGTGCCTCATTCTCTCTTCGTGACTGCAGATCATATTGCTGGTGCCAACGAAGTAATCAATGGTCGGCTCCCTTTTGAAGAAATGCTTTGTACCCCAAATTTGTAATAAAAGGTTGTGGCCTTTAAATCGTACCCCCTTGAACATGCTGATAATGCCCTGATCATCTCTACCAACAAAATCGGGACAAGAGTGACTCACAAATTCCCTCGGAATATGGCCAAGAACAGAGGTAGTATATTGATGTTAATCCGTCCCTTCCGTTATAGAAAAACTAGTAGTCCAAACAATACCAAAGAAATGATTTGGGGGCGAAGGCTCTACCACGTTTCCTTACCACACTGAAACACCTCAAGATGTAGATTTTAGTTCTCCCGATGCCCAAACCTATCAAAAATATGGCATGGTGACCAGCAATATGCGCTTTCATCAGGAGAATGGCAATTTTGTGAAATTGGTAACTTCCTCGAGTGTTGATGTTAGCTCACGATCGATAAACTTGAAAACCGCCTTGGCTAGATCCCAGAACTCTATTAACAACCTGGTAAGCAATCTATCAGCTCGAACATTCATCAATGCGGTCAGTGCCCCAAGATGTGTCCGAATTCCATCTCCATATTCTTGTCGGATGCTTTTCCACCATTTCAGCTTGTGGGGTGCTCCCATGGCCATATTAATTTCTAGGATGTTGTGGTTGATTTCAACCTAATAGGAGATAAAACACTGGGTAAGTATGCTCCGAATCCTTGGTGTCGTATGTGGATTGATTTGTTATTCGAAAGAACCATGTATTGTTTTGAGGGTTATTCTAAACTTTGAAACTCCTCACACCTCCTTTTGAGAATTTGATGGTAGGCTATAATCTCGTATTTTAGTCACTTATTGCACTCTAATTCACTACACTTCACTTATTTTGAGCTTTAATTGGTAGTGTTTTGCACTTATTGTGTATTTTATGCCTTGTAGGAGTGATTCCGAGTGATGTAGATGTTGTGTAGCTAATTTGGGCTATTTAGAGCTTTGAAGTCTGAGTATACGCCCAAGGGATTAACCCAGGATAGTGTTCGAGGGTTGAGGACCAAGTCTGTACGTCAAAACACAAGATTTGAGCCGTACTCTGAGAAATTTTAACTAGTGTGAGGCAGGGTGCAAGGCATAGTGTGACGCAGCAGGGAAAACATATGTCACAAGATTGACAAAGTTCAGTGGCTGGGTTTCTCTGGTCTGATAAGAAAAAGAACTAATGCGGCGCACTGGGCGTAGCATAGTGCGACACATGAAAAGCATTAAGTTTGCAAGTTTTCCACATCAGCTAGGAAAGAGTGATTTCATTTGGGCACGACCCTGCTTGGTATAATTACATGGAAAAAATTATTTTCGAGACTTTTGACATACTTTTGACTTAGGGAAGCTCACAAGCAAAAGGATTTCATTATTCCTTCCTCACTCAAGACCGGAGTTTGGATTGAATCTATGTTTTCCTATACTTAAATTATATTTGTGATGAATTTCTCCATAATTATGGAGTAGTTCCCTTTAGAGTTTGATGTATTTGGTGTATTGATGATTGTTTGTGGATTATAACTCTAGTTTTATGTATTGAAGCATTTTTGGATGATTTAACTGTTGCATCTATATTCACTTGTTCATGTAATCGAGAGAGGCATAACATGTGTTATCCTTGCATTATATTGTTGGTTGAGTTCATTAATTCTTCTTAGTAATCGAAAGAGGGTAGTTGAATCGTTGATTAAAACTAGTTTGGAGAATAATCGAAAGTGGTTTTCCTAAAGACCAATCCACTACGCATTCTTGCATATCTTCACGTGCTTAAATTAGTTTATCTTGTGAGGTTAAAATTTAATCGAGAGAGGAGTTTTTGCTGAACGTTTAAAGTGATAATTGAGTGAATCCGAGAGACTCGCTTAACATTAGAAATGAATTATCTAGAGTTAGATCCCAAACAATTATCTTACACCTATCCTATCAATCCCTATTTCCTCCCACTCATAACTTCCTTGCTTCGATTGTCATTAGTCAATAATTTTAGACTCTTAGTTAATTTTAGTTACAAATCATATACATCTCAATTGTTGATCATGTTGGATAGCAATCAAGCTAGAAACTATGAGAATACTGTTTAAATCCAATCCTTGTGGTTACAATATTATACTATACTATATTTGATTAGCGACCATAATTTAAGTATATGTTTTGTGCTCGTCAAATTTTGGCGTTGTTGCCGTGGATTGGCAATAAATAGTGTTTGAAATAGTATGTAGTGCTAATTCTGGAATTTTTTTTAATATTATTTTTTCTCTTTTACGTTTGGTGTTCTTTGACTGTGCACAGGTTATAAGTTTAGAGTGGTGCATGACTCGAGCTTCTATGAAAAAAGTGCTACCATACGAGCCAGGGATATAAAAACAAATGTGATAGCTGAGGAATGGAAGAGATCTCACCGAGACTCTAGAAAAGGCTGGGCAATCCTCAACCAAAGAACATATGGCTGGAAATGGTGAAGATAATGTAGATTTGGCTGCGAGAGAAGCAGTCCAATGATGAGAACAAGATGCGCGGGATGCTGAGGAAGAAGTTATTAGAGATGCACAGATTATCTATGAAGAAGCGAGGGGTCGGAGAATTGCTCAAAATCAACCCTTGGGAGTAGACCAGTTCGAAAATATATCTCCCAAGCCCGGGAGATCACTTGGCGATTATGATAGACCGGTCTACATCAAGGATTATCTAGTGTTAGACCACCTCCAATTGCAGCTAACAAATTCGAGTTGAAGCAAGGGTTGCTTCAAACCCTTCAGAATTGTTGTGTCTTCAGAGGGAAGCCAAACGAAAATCCAAACACTCATCTAATGGACTTCGAGGAGATTATGAACACTTTTCGATACAATGGGGTGTCACAAGATGCATTGTACTTAAGGGCATTTCCCTTTTCACTTAAAGATGATGCTAAGGAGTAGCTTCAGAGTTTGCCCAGTGGATCGATCAAAACATGAGAGGAGATGACTAGAAAATTCCTTGATAAATATTTCTCCTCAGCTAAAAAGGGCAAGTTCAGAAGAAAAATCCATAACTTCTACCAGAAAGAGATTAAAATTATTTATGAAGCATGAGAGACGTTCACGGAGATAGTTAGGATGTGCCAACATAGCGGAATTGAACTCTGGATGCAACTCCAGGATTTTTGGGAAGGATTGACACCGGCCTCACGTAGAACATTGAGCAATGCAGTTGGAGGTCATTTGATGAAGATGACTCCAGAGTAGATAGTCACAATTCTTGATGAGTTGTCTGAAGATGCAAATCAGTGGCCCTCTGAGAGTACTAAAAGAAGAAGATCAACTGGTGTTCATCAAGTTGATGGTAATACATCAGTGCAGGTATAACTCGATGCTATGGCTAAAGCAATACTAAAGCTGACCTTGGCTACAATACAAAGTGAGCCACGTGCAGCACGTGATATATGTGGTAGAGGACACCCTACTCATGAGTGTCAAGCCTCAATTGAGGAAGTAAATGCTGTGGGAAATTATAATGCAACGGGTCAAAGGCATCCCAGCTTTTCATGGAGTTCACCTGGGGGTACTGCGAATTCATGGCAACAAAACAACCCTAGACCTCAAGGACAAGGAGCTCCTGGTTTTATGAACCAGCAGAGAAAGCAATTGCAGCCTCAACAGGCCATTCAGTCTAGCATAGAAGATCATATGAAGGCCTTCATTATGAAAACTGATGAGAGGCTTGAAACTCATAGCGCAACTATACGAGAACATATAGCAGCTATCATAGAACTAGGCACTGGTTTTCGAAACTTGGAAAGACAAGTTGGGGAGCTAGACACTCTATTGTCTGAGAGGATTCTAGGAACTCTCCCCGCTGATACTAAAAGAAATCCCAAAGAAATAGTGAATGTTGTAACTCTGAGAAGTGGGCAAGTGCTGAAAGATCTCACCCTAATCCAAAAAGATGCGAGACTTGAAAAAGAAAGTGGGGAGCAACTGAAAAGTAATGTTGAGAAGAAGAAGAAGGAAGAAAACTCGAGAAGGTAGGAACATGATGAGAGAAAGTATATGCATGCTCTACCTTTTCCTCAAAACCAAGGTAGAGAAAAGCTGGACAAATAGTTTGGGAGATTTCTGGATGTGCTGAAACAGGTTCATGTGAACTTACCATTCACAGAAGTGCTCTCACAGATGCCTGCTTATGCCAAATTATTGAAGGAGATTCTTACAAAGAAGAGGAAGATAGATGATGCTTCAGTGGTGAAGCTCACAGAGAATTGCAGCGCGATATTTTAAAACAAACTCCCAGACAAATGTGGAGACCCAGGGAGTTTAACTGTACCTTGCTCTTTAGGCTCTATTAATTTTGATAAATCGTTATGTGATTCTGGTACCTCAATTAACTTAATACCTCTATCTGTTTACAGGTAATTGGACAAGGAGATTGGAGATAGGGTCGGTGCCAATATCTTTGCAGCTGGCTGACCAAACGACTCTAATACCCGAGGGAATTGTGGAAGATGTGTTAGTTCAGGTGCATACGTTCGTATTTCCTTTAGAATTTATAGTGGTAAATATGGAGGAGAACAAAGAGATTCCCCTCATCCTAGGAAGACCATTCTTAGCGATGGGTAGAGCTATATTAGATATAAACAAGATAAAACTCATGCTTAGAGTGGGTGAGGAAACTGTGACTTTTGAGATGAATGTAGAGAAGGGGGCACAAAAGGAGAGACCAGCTGCGAGTGTTGAGTGGAAAGTAAAGGGTGCAAAAGAGAAGGTTTCACTGAGCAACAAAGATAAGTGTAGGGTGTAACCCAAAAAGGATGAGAAGAAGCTATCTGCATGGATGTGTGCAATTGTTCGGGCACGAGGAATAGAGCCCGACTTCGACTAAGACCCCGACTAGATGTTTAGGGAAGTTTTCTTTACCTTATGCTTTTTAATTGTGTATCATTGGGATATGCCACAACTTAAAGTGTGGGGTGGGGGATATGTTGTATGTATGTATGTATATTAGTTTTAGTTTTTTTTTGTTTTGATAGTTTTAGTAGAGATAGAAAAGAAACAATTTAAAAAACAAATCATAAAAAAATTAAAAATTTTGATTTTTCCCGACGATGGATATCATTCGACGGGTTTCTTTAGGGATTAAAGTAGAAAGAAAAATACAAAAAGATTTTATTTTGTAGGATTATAAGCATAGGAAGCAAAGCCATTGGAAGAGTGCGAAAGCGAGCTTGATGGTGAGAACTAAGTGTTGGGTGCCCACACAGAGGATCATGCCTGGGGGAAGTCTGAGTACCTCATGAGTCATGATTGCTTCGGCCTTTAGTGTTTATTTTTCTTTGTGCCACGGTTCTTTTCCACGGGTTTTGTTTGAACCGGATATAGTTAGTATTTATTTTTGTTAGTATTAGGAAACCTTGTGCTATGATTTGAATTGAATGTAATATCTCTTGACTTTGTTATGCCTTGAGAATAGTAAGTGTTTTAGTTGTGATGCTTAGGCTCAGTTTTTGACTCTTGCATAAGTACCTTAAAGTGTATGATCTTAACTTTGCTTAACTGCTTTAAGTAGAGTGTCTTGATAGTCCAATCTTGAGTGAGTTATATGCCATGTGCGTGTGAGGTTTTGTGTTATTCTATGCATTGCATTTGATGTCTAGAACATGCCCTGTGTGTTTGGAAAGCAAAATAGTAGTTTATTCAGTTTTAGAAGTGATATAGGCATTTCTTTGTTGAGACAGTTATAAGTTTTTGCCCACCTAATTGTTATATATGTTAGTTAGCCCCGTTGAGCCTGTAATCCTGCTTCTTTGGCAACCACATTACAAGCCTTATTCATTTGTTTAAATTGACCATCTATTTGAACCTTGTACCTCTCGTGAGCTTGAATTTGTTACGAACTTTGTAAAGTTGAAGTGTGGGGTGGTTGGTTTGGTTGTTGAGTGGAATTATTGAAATAAGGAGAAAGGTGCATTGTTTCGAAGAAGTTCCTAATTCTTTCTATCTTGAGTTCCTAATTGTTCTTAAATTGTAATGTGTGTGGAACTACTCTCTATTGTTGTGTGAGGGCACTCGATTCATGAAGGAAAGGTATTGTCGTTAACTTCTATGTTAGAGTAAATGAGTGGGTTGTGAAAAATACATGGTGCTTGTGAGTCAAATCTTGAGGCGAGGATGCTACGTTACAGTGCTTAATCTGTTTTAAATATTCTTGGTATGATGAGTTAGGAGAGTTGTTTAAAAAGGTCGTGTCTTTATAAAGTGTAGTTTTATTGCTCAAGGACGAGCAATGATTTAAGTGTGGGGTGTTGATGATAGGTTATAATTTCGTATTTTAGTCGCTTATTGCACTGTAATTCACTGCACTTCACTTGTTTTGAGCTTTAATTGGTAGTGTTTTGCACTTATTGTGTGTTTTATGCCTTGTAGGAGTGATTCCTAGTGATGTAGATGTTGTGGAGCTAATTCGAGCTATTTAGAGCTTTGAAGTCTGAGTAAAAGCCCAAAGGATTAAGTTAGGATCGTGTTCGGGTGTCGAGGACCAAGTATGGACGTCAAAATGCAAGATTTGAGCTGTAGTCTGAGAAATTTGCACTAGTGCGAGGTAGAGTGCGAGGCATAGTGCGACGCAGTAGGGTAAACTTATGTTAGAAGATTGACAAAGTTCAGAGGCTGGGTTTCTATGGTCTGACAAGACAAAGCACTAATATGACGCACTGGGCGTAGCATAGTGTGACACATGAAAAGCATTAAGTTTTCAAGTTTCCCATTTCGGCTAGGAAAGGGTCATTTCGTTTGTGCCTGACCCTACTTGGTATAAGTTACATGGAAAATGTTATTTTCGGGACTTTTGACATAAACTTGACCTAAGGAAGCTAAGGAGGAATTGGAAGAACACAAGCGCAAGGATTTCATCATTCCTTCCTCACACGAGACCCGAGTTTGGATTGAATCTATGTTTTTCTATACTTTAATTATATATTTGTGATGAAATTTTCCATAATTATGGAGTAGTTCCCTTTAGAGTTTGATGTATTTGGTATATTGATGATTGTTTGTGGATTATAATTCTAGTTTTATGTATTGAAGCATTTTTGGATGATTTAACTGTTGCATCTATATTCACCTGTTCATGTAATCGAGAGAGGCATAACATGTGTTATCCTTGCATTATATCGTTGGTTGAGTTCAGTAATTCTTCTTAGTAATCGAAAGAGGGTTGTTGAATCATTGATTAAAACTAGTTTGGAGAATAATCGAAAGAGGTTTTCCTAAAGACCAATCCACTACGCATTCTTGCATATCTTCACATGCTTAAATTAGTTTATCTTGTGAGGTTGAAACTTAATCGAGAAAGGAGTTTTTGCAGAACGTTTGAGCTGATAATTGAGTGAATTCGAGAGACTCACTTAACATTAGAAGTGAATTATCTAGAGTTAGATCCTAAACAATTATCTTACACCTATCCTATCAATCCCTATTTTCCTCCCACTGATAACTTCCTTGCTTCGATTGTCATTAGTCATTAATTTTAGACTCTTTGTTAATTTTAGTTAGAAATTATATACATCTCAATTGTTGATCATCTTGGATAGCAATCAAGTTAGAAACTACGAGAATATTATTTAAATCCAATCCCTGTGGATACGATATTATACTATACTATATTTATTAGCGAGCATAGTATAAGTGTGTGTTTTGCGCTCGTCAGAATTCATACGTCATCATGCATTATGACATTTATGTATAGTATTATTCCCCTCGTTATTTGTAGTATTTTTATCTTAAGATGGCAGTCTCAATCTCTAAATAATCTTTTGGATAACACACCTGGTACCTCTAGAACACTGACATATTTTTGTAAGTTGGGATACCATATTGGACCTTCTGTACTTTTACTAGTTTGCCTCATGTTGATTGGAGGACTGCCTGGGCACCCGTTTGGTTGATTGCTAAGATAGGATTTCTTTTGTGCATAAACCTCTTTGGAATAATGAGGTTCCATAATTAAGGGTGTTTAGTGTGGGCTTGACTTTACTGTTAAGGAACCCCTCCCTGGCACAAACTACTCGGGGGCCAAGAGACCCTCGTGAACTCTGAAATGCTAGTGGTCTATAGGGGAACCTAGTAAGTAAATATGGTTCACCCTAAGCCTATAATTTCAACTAAAGTATGTAAGAGTAACTTTGACAAGTAAAAGATATAACATGTGCTAACTACTCCAAATAAAGACATGAAAGAACAAACTAGACAAATTAAAGATATAACAAAATAAACACATGAAGAAGTCAAAGAGTTTAATCCGGTCAATTCCCACATATTAGTCCGAGTATGCACTCATCACCTCGCGTACACGTCTTTCACATAAGTCAAATAATACAATCAACCCAAATCCTAAAAGGTAGTTCCCCAACAAAAAGTTAGGCAAATTAAAGATATAACAAAATAAACACATGAAGAAGTCTAAGAGTTTAATCCAGTCAATTCCCACATATTAGTCCGAGTATGCACTCATCACTTCGCGTACACGTCTTTCACATAAGTCAAATAATACAATCAACCCAAATCCTAAAGGGTAGTTCCCCCACAAAAAGTTAGGCAAGATACATACCTCAAACTAGCCAAATTAATACTCTAAAATGACCTTCTCGTGTGAAGAAACCACTGCACAGTTCGAATCTAGCCAAAATAACTCAACATCATAAATAAAAATCATAGAAAATGATTCCAGATAATAAAGCTTCAATCTTTATTGAAAACTAAATTGTCAACCCATAAAAGTCAACCTCGGGCACGCACCTTGAAACCCGATAAAATTCAAAAAATCTGAACACCCATTCCGATACTAGTCCAACCATACCAAAATTATCCAATTCCGACATCAAATCGGCCTTCAAATCATCACTTTACAATTTAAAAATGTTCTTACAAAAATTCCCAATTTTTCCAATTCAAATCACTAATTAAATGATTAAAGCAAAGTTGGAATCAAGAATTATAACTAAATCCAAGTCAAGAACACTTACCCCAATTTAAATCGTAAAAACCCCCTCCAAAATCGTGCAAATTCGAGCTGTACAACTCAAAATATAATAAAAATTGGCAAACCCTCGAACTATATGTAATCTGCCATGTATTCCACTTTTCCAGTGACAAGGTCGCTTTTGCGACGGCCGCTTCTGCGGCAATGATCTCGCACCTGCGAGAACCCACCAGCTGTCCACAGACATCATCTGCGGTCGAAAATGCGCTTCTGCGACTGCTATCCGCAGGTGCAGTTACGCTTCTACGATAGAACGACTGCATTTGCGGTCCCTTCCTTCTCCCATCAAAGTCCGCACCTGTTGGCCGCTTCTGCGGCACCGCATCTGCGATCCTTTATCCACAGGTGCGATGGCATCGGTAACCATACTCTTCAGCAAATGCAACTATGTTCCAAAATGATCCACAACTCGTCCCAAATACATTCGTGGCCACCGGGGACCCCGTCCAATCATACAAATAAACCCCAAAATATAACGCGTACGTACTCGAGGCCTCAAATTCCACAAACAACATCAAAACTACGAATCACACCTCAATTCAAGCCTAATGACCTCAAATTTTGCATGCAAGTCCCAAATGAAACAACGTAGCTATACCAACTCCCGGAATCACAATCTGAACCCGATATCAACAAAGTCAACTCCCGGTTAAATCTCTCAACCTTCCAAACCTTCAACTTTCGCCAAAATGCATCAAATCAACCTACGAACCTCAAAATCTAAATTCGAGCATACGCCTAAGTCCAAAATCACCGTACGAAGCTATTGAATTCATCAAAATAACATTCCGGAATAGTCTACACAAAAGTCAAACTTCCGACAACTCTTACCAGTTAAGCTTCTAAAACAAGAATCATTCTTCCGAATCAATCCCGAATCATCAGAAAACCGAACCCAGCCACACACGCAATTAATAATACACAATACGAGGCTATCCGGGACCTTAAGCCATCGAACGTAACGCTAATTTTTAAAACGATCGGTCGAGTCGTTACATTGTTATACTACCAAAAGAAGATAGAGGAAAAAATCAAATTTAAAGGAATTATAAAACTTTCAAAATCCTATATTATAAGGTAGACGTCGAAGTATTACAATTATATTACATAATGTTTTGGCTTAAAAGCTACTACAGCACGGAAGTAGATATATATTAAAAGATACAGATACATGTTATTTTTAAGAGAAAACTGTGTCCTACGATAGTTTTTCATTTTTCAAAATAACTTCTAAACCTATCGTGTCTTTAGATTCAGTGATTAGATATTTTAACTTGGACTTCACATGATTTTTTAGTCTTTGTTCTAAAACAAACCTAAACAAATAGTATAAAATAAATCATGGATAATATATACGGACAAAACAAACTAAAAGTGAATTAATTTCGATGACAGCTGTACCTCAGAGTTATTTGACTTTTAAGATGAACCTGTTTAGTTTACCATTTTTGTGTGTTGTATTGAAGAAATAATTTAATTTTTACCGCAATAGGTTAGAGGATAGTAATTGGTTGGTATTACAATTCTATGCAATTTCATATAAGGAACAAGTTTCAAAGTTACAATTTAGTCGAACACATACTCAAAGTCCGTCATTATTATAGGAATATTTTGGTCTAATAACAATGTATTTAGACTTTTATAATAATATAGATAAATATATATAAGATTGATATAAAGCATAAAATGGGTTTAGAGTTGTGAGGTGACATTGAAAGTGGTGTTCACCTCACCTAAATGTCATCCATGTGAGCCTTTGTTAAAAATAAGAGTTGATTTGAATACTTTGCTAATGATAGGGACATATAACCCAAAAGTATAACGAACGTTAAATATATACAATATTTAAAAGTAAATGAATGAATTTAATCATTTTTCCTACTTTATATCATCAGAACAATGTTTGACACTTTGATATGGAAACTACACAAACTAAAATTTACAGATCTTGAAACTTAATACTTTGAAACTTATACTTCCATTTTTCTTTTTGTTCTCTTGTGGTCCAATCTGTGCTTAAGTCCAATCATATAGCCTAAATTGTCAAATGTTTTAAGCATTGGACGAGGCAAAGCTAAAGGATATACAGCTTCCAAAAATCAAGCAGTGTAAAGTAAAAGGATATGATAATAGATAAAAACGATTTTATATACTCTTTCTCTTACTCACTTGATGTCTTTAAGTCTATAACTATAATTGGAACACGTACTTTATGATTTTGATTATTCCGTTACAATCTAACAGGTAATGATTTAATAATTAGAATTTTCGTCATACATTTTTAATGTTGCAGCTGGACATTGCTTATTATAGTATTTGTTTATGTAGTGACTTATTACTTGTTCAACCCCAAATATTTTAGTGCAAATTAATTGACTCTTGATTGCTCTAATCACCTTCTATGTATTAAATATTTGAAACTCTTAACAAAATTCTTATATTCATCACTGCATGCACCTACCATGGAATCTCCTTTGATCTACTGGCCGCATCCATGCAGTGTCTTTGCTGATGGATTATATTATGTAACGGAAGTAATTCTAGTATTGAATTCACTTGTGAATTAAATGGCTAGCATATATGAAGTTTACCAGGGCTACTTCTTGAAGCGTGAATAAAGATTATCTATCATGTTAGCTCTAGTTCTATAACAATTCAATTAAAACTCCACCACCAGCATGATCACGATTTCTAAACATTCCACGGCCTTCTACTGTATTACCCAAATAATGTCTGAAAAGTTAAAAATTTTGTCGAGGCAAAACTTTAAGGAAAAATTGCACCAAAAACAACCAGCCTCAAAGTGAAAAAGAAACCCCATATATATACTCACGTTTTTAGGATGAAAACCCTTTTCTAAAATCTGTTGAATTTTTTTTGCCACAAAGAAAAAGATTTTATTAATTTTTTTATTTAGGCACATTAGGGACTGCATAATTTAATTAACAAGGGTCTTAATCATAGAATTAATTTTGAATTTTCGAATTTAATATCTACCATAATATATTATGATTTTTTCCCCTAAAAATTCATAATTGTACTCCTTTGTTTAAATTCACATTTTTTCCATTAAATCTTATTTAGCTCCATAGGTTAAATTCAGATACTAATCAATTAAATTTAATTAATGATAATTTTATTTATTAATTATTTTCTTTAAAGTTTCGCTTAATTTATTTCATGCATCAGATACAAAATCCATCAGCCGGATTTGCACATAAAAACTTTTAAGTTTTCATAAAGTGTATCATCAATCTCAAAATTGAGACACGAATCCTATTAATTAATACATATTTTGCAAATGTATATTATCATTGTCTAATTTACTAGGTTTGTTGACCTACAAAAGAATTTTGCCTTTTTAATTGTCATGACCAAAAATTCACAAGTCGTGATGGCACCTAATCTAACCCGCTAGGTAAGCCAACAATCACATAATTAATAATTAAACATGAGATAACATGGTCTAATAACTCAACAACGGAAGAATACCATAAAATATTTGATAATAAAGTCAAAATGCTACTACAACCAAGCCCAAAATCTAGTGTATACAAGTACACGAGCACTATTAAATAACAAGGTACGAAATAAATCCTCTACTACAACTGTCTGAACACGAGAAATAGTAACGATAAAGATAACGGTAAGAGAACTTCAAGGACTGCGGACGGTATGGCAGCTACCTCGTAGTCTCCCAAATAGCTGGCACAACTCAAGCCTGAAAATCACCTCGGCCGGATGTACCTGTATCTGCACACGAAGTGCAGAGTGTAGTATCAGTACAACTGAATAAATGTACTCAATAAGTAACAACACTAACATTAGGTTAAAAGGAGTGACGAGCTCAGAACAATAGTCAAATGTCGGTACCAATAACCAAGAACAGTTTAGAGAATACAGGATAAATCGTAGAAACAGTAGATCAATGATATCAAATACATCTCATTCTGTTTTCAGAAATTTAGGCATACTTTCAAGTATAACAATTTACAACCCAACTCGGATAGAACAGATCAATTACCAGTTAGTATGAGAAAAGTGCATCTCTATGCCTACATGTCAAGTATACACGTAAATCAACAGTATCACATTGGTTCCATCATTAGTATTTATACTTAGCACTGTACGGGTACTTGGCATAACTGTCTATCATCAAGTACATTTATGAAACAATGTGCCTGCGCCCACTGCAGGCATGTCAGACTCCAGACAATCACTTAGCCCAATAATGAGGCCTGGTGCACGCATCGCCTCAAAACAATAACACTTAGCCTCAATACGGAACTAGCATATGCGTCACCTCAAAATCAGTACCAAGCCGGCTCTAAGGCCCAAACTCAATAATTTACCGTTCAAGTATTAGATGAACGCATCTCAAATATTCAATTAAACAGTTTTACCCTGAACTGATACTAGCAACATGGGAGGAATCAAATAATAAGTACTAAGATATAGATATCATACACGGATATAGTATCATGACTGAGAACATATGTGCAAATAATGTATATAACTCAAAAACAACAATAATAGCCCTATCAAGTCTTAAACGGTTAGCACATAGCCTAGACATGATGTCTAACATGATTCACATTTCAAATAATCTAACAAGTCGAGGGAATATTGGGGCAACATGATATAATAGCAAAACAAGCCCGGTATTAGCCTAAAGGCCTCCCCAATCATGAAGAAACTGGTGCACGCACACATGCCTGTCACTAAGCGCGTACGTCACCCTAATAACTTCCATATAACGTAATCTTGAGGGTTAAATACCCTCAAATCTAAGTTTAGAAGTGTTACTTACCTCAAAGTGCACAATTCAATGCTACAACAAACTCTTTCCTTGCGAATCGGCCTCCGAATGACTCAAATCTAGTCACAAACAACTTATTTTAATCAATGCAAGCTATAGGAATCGATTCCATATCATAAAGCTAAGGTCTTAAACCAAATTCAAAAAGTCAACCAAAAAAGTCAACCATGGGCCCACGCCTCGAAACCCGACAAAATTTATAAAATTCGAACACTCATTCAATAACGAGTCCAACCATATCAAAATCATTCAATTCCAACCACCAATCGACCCTCAAATCCACAAATCTTACTCTCCAATACCTAGTCCAAAATCCACCAAATTTCACCTCAAAAACACATAATCTAGGTGGAAAAATTAATAGGTATTTAATATTAATGAACAAAAGTGGTCAAAAGTCACTTACCTCTTGAATTGTAGTGAAATCCCTCTAAAACAACACCCGTAACCAAGCTGCACAAGTCCAAAAATGAGAAAAATGCCAAACCCTTCAATATTTATGCTCTGTCCAGCAAAACCGCTTATGCGGTCAAGACATCCTCTTCTACGTTCAACCATCCGCATCTGCAAAACTCACTTAAAAGCCGCCCCACCGCATCTCCGGCCCCAAGCCCGAACCTGTGGATGAGCTTCTGCGCATAACTATCCGCTTCTGTGGACTTCCCAATCCAGCTCCTCCTTCACTTTTGCGGAGACAAATACGCATCTGCAGGCTCGCAGATGCAGAAATAATCTCGCACCTGCGGCCCCTTCCCAGATCACCCACAACCGCTTCTTCGACCCCTTGGCCGCTTCTTCGATTCCGCACCTGCATCCAAATCCTCGCAAGTGCTATTACACCAGATCCGCTACCATAAGAAATTGCATAAGTCCAATTCTCACTCCTATTTCAATAGGAATAAAACCCGAGGCTTCCGGAACCCCATCCAAATATACTAACACATCCTAAAATGTAATACGAACTTAGTCGAAGCCGAAAATCAAATCAAACAACATAAAAACACGAGTCGCACCCCAATTCAAGCCTATTGAACTAATGGAGTTCCAACTTCCAAAATCAATGCCGAAACCTATAAAACTAATTCCGATTGACCTCAAATTTTGCACACAAGTCATAAATGATACAACAGACCTATTCCAACTCCCGAAACCAAAATCCGAGCCCGGTATCAACAAAGTTAAATATCGGTCAAACTTCTCAATCTTCAATTTTCTAACTTTTGCCAATTCAAGCCAAATTGACCTACCGACCTCGAAATCGACATCCAGACACACGCCTATGTCTAAAATCACAATACAAAGCTATCAAAACCATCAAAACACCATTCCAGAGTCGTTTACACAAAAGTTAAACTCCGGTCAACTGTTTTAACTTAAGCCTTCAACCTTGGGATTAAGTGTCTCAACTTACCACGGAACCAATCCAACCATTCCGGCAAGTCAAATAGCAATAATTAAACATAGAAGAAGTGGTAAATGGGGAAACGGAGCTACAATATAGAAAATGACCGGCCGGGTCATTACATTCTCTCCCTTAAACAAATGTTCATTCTCAAGCGGGTCTAGAATCACACATGGAGTCTCATATAGGCATGGATATTTGCTTCTCATCTCCCGCTCGATCTCCAAAGTAGCCTCATTGACTAGCTGGCCTCTCCACTGGAAGTTTTACTGAAGCTAAATTCTTTGATCACAACTTTCGAACCTGCTTATCCAAAATGACCACCGGCTCCACATCATAAGTCAAATCCCAATCTAACTGAACCGTGCTGAACTCCAAAACATGAGATGAATCACCATAATACTTCCGGAGCATGGAAACATGAAACACTGGTTGAACACCTGATGTACTAGGTGGCAATGCAAGCTTGTAGGCCACCTGTCCAATCCTCTCAAGCACCTCAAAAGGTCCTATATACCGAGGGCTCAACTTTTCCTTCTTCCCGAGCCGCATAACACCCTTCATGGGTGAAACTCTATGCAATCTTCTCTCCCACCATATAGGTAAATGAACATTCCGATCAGCGTAGCTCTTCTTTCTAGACTGTGCTATGCGAAGCTGATCCTGAATCAACTTGACTTTCTCTAAGCCATCTCAACCAAATCACTACCTAACAACCTAGCCTCTCCCGGCTCAAACAACCCAACTGGAGAATGACACCGCCTCCCATATAAGGCCTCATAAGGGGCCATTTGAATACTCGATTGGTAGCTATTGTTACTAATCCTAAGAACCCCCAAAATCCATAACAGAAGTGTGTAGCATAGCCTCCAAAATCTGAATTGTGCACTCGGATTGTCCGTCCGTCTAGGGGTGGAATACTGTACTCAAAATCAACACATATGCCTAACTCTCGCTGCACTGCTCTCCAAAATAGCGATGTAAATTGTGTGCCCCGATATGAAATAATGGACATCGGCACACCATGAAGATCAACAATCTCGCGGATATAGATCTCAGCCAACCTCTCCGAAGAATAGGTAGTCACAACCGGTATAAAATATGCAGACTTAGTCAACCGGTCCACTATCACCCAAATAGCAGGGAATTTCTTCAAAGTCGGTGGGAGCCCGACGATGAAGTCCATGGTAACCCGCTCCTATTTCCACTCAGGAATCTCAAGTCTCTCAAGCGAACCACCCGGCCTCTAATGCTCGTACTCCGCCAGCTGAGAGTTCAAGCATCGAGCAACATACTCCACTATATATTTCTTCATTCTTCTCCACCAATAGTGTTGCCATACGTCCTTATTCATCTTTGCGACACCCGAATGAATAGAACACCACATACTGTGGGCCTTCTCAAGAATCAACTCACATAAACCATCCACATTGGGCACATAAATACGACCATACATCCGTAACATCCCATCATTTCCAATAGAAACCTCTTTGCCATCACCATGGTGTACCATGTCCTTAAGGAGAAGCAAATGGGGGTCATCATACTGACGCTCTTTGATGCGCTCATATAAGGAAGACCGAGAAACCATGCAAGTTTGAACCCGACTAGGATCCGAAACATCTAACCTCACAAACTGATTGTCTAAGGTCTGAACATCTTATACTAGCGGTCTTTTACCAACCAGAATACCCATATTCACCACCTTTCTACTCAAGGCATCGACCACCATATTGGCCTTCCCGGGATGATACATAATGGTGATATCATAGTCTTTTAACAGCTCCAACCATTTCTGATGTCTCAAATTTAGATCCTTCTGCTTAAACAAGTGTTGTAGATTCCGATGATCAGTAAATACCTCACAAGATATGCCGTAGAGGTAATGCCTCAAAATCTTCAATGCATGAACAACGGCTACCAACTCTAAATCATAAACGGGGCAGTTCTTCTCATGGGGCTTCAACTGGCGTGGTGCATAAGAAATTACCCTATCCTCCTGCATCAAGACATACTCGATACCAATCCTAGAAGAATCACAATACACTGTATATGAACGCGATGATGAAGGAAAAACTAGAACTGGAGTTGGACTACCTCAATGGGGCACCCTTTTGGGTCAATCTAGTCAAAGGTGCAACAATGGAAGAGAATCCCTCCATGCAACGACGATAATATCTGGCCAAGCAAAGAAAACTCTAAATTGCAGTAGCAGAATATGGTATGGGCCAACTCTGAACTACCTCAATCATCTTCGGATCTACCTTGATACCCTCACTGGACACCATGTGCCATAAAAATGCCATAGAATCGAGCCAAAACTCACACTTAGAGAATTTAGCATAAGGATTCTTCTCCCTCAATGTCTGTAGTACAATCCTCAGATGCTACACATGCTCCTCTTGGTTGCGTGAGTACATTAGTATATCATCAATGAATACTATGACAAAAGTATCAAGATATGGCTGGAATACAATGTTAATCAGATACATAAATGCTGTTGGGGCATTGGTCAGCCCAAAAGACATCACAAGGGACTCGTAGTGGCCATAGCGGGTCCTGAATGCCGTCTTCAGAATATCAGAATCCCGAATTTTCAACTGGTGATACCCAGACCTCAAATCAATTTTAGAGAACACTCTAGCACCCTGAAGCTGGTCAAATAATTCATCAATGTGCGGCAATGGGTACTTGTTCTTAATTGCAACTTTGTTCAACTACCTGTAGTCAATACACATCTGCATAGTTCCATCCTTCTTGTTCTACACAAACGGAACCAGTGTACCCCAATGCAACACATTAGGCCTAATGAATCCCTTATGAAGTAGCTCTTGAAGTTGTTCTTTCAATTCCTTCAACTCTGTTGGTGACATACGATACAGAGGAATGGAGATGGGCTGAGTGCCCGACACAAAATAAATTCCAAGATCAATGTCCCTATCGGGCGGCATGCCCGACAAGTCTACAAGAAACACATCTGGAAAGTCTCGCACTATCGGAACAAATCGAATGGTAGGAGTATTAGCACCAACATCCCTCACAAAGGAAAAATATTCCAAACATCCCTTCCTAACCATCCGTTGGGACTTTAATATGAGATCACTCTATTTGGAACATAGTCCATGGAACCTCTCCACTCAATCCTAGGCAATCCCGATATCGCCAACGTTACTGTCTTAGTCTGAGAATCCAAAATAGCATGACATGGTGACAGCCAATCCATGCCTATAATCACATCAAAATCAACCATACTAAGCAATAAAAGAACAACTCTCATCTCCAATCCCCCAATAGTAATCACACACGACTGATATACATGGTCCACAATAATAGAATCACCCACCGACATAGATATATGAACTGATGTAACTAAGGAATCATGAGGAATATCTAAATAATGAGAAAAGTATGATGATACATATGAATAAGTGGAACCAGGATCAAATAATATGAAAGCATCCCTGTGGCACACTGAAACAATACCTGTGATCACTGTATCTGAAGCAACTACCTCTAGCCTGGCGTGAAAAGCATAGCATCGAGCCTGACCACCACCTGCCTGACCTCCCCCTCTAGGGCGACCTCAACCAGTATGACCTCCACCCCGAGCTTGCTGAGTGGGTGGTGTAGCAACTGGTGTAGGGGTTATAGACCGGCCTTCCTGCTGCACTGGACTTCTGTAGTGACGGGGACAATACTTCCTCGCATACCCCAACTCTCCACAATCATAACAAACTCGAGCCTGAAATGGCAGTGGGGCTTGCATCGGACCCCTTGAACTAGAATAACCCGGTATTGATGAACCTTGAACTATTGGAGCACGGGATAAACTCTGAGCTGTGAGGGCATTGAATGATGACTAAACCGGATGAGCACCATATGAACAATGACTAGCTGATGCACCACGATAAACTAAGCGAGCCATCTGAGCAGGCCTGTAAGGACGGCCTCTGCTGTGATGTGACTGGCCTCCATATGAGGTATCACGAAACCACCAAAACTACAGGGCCTTTTGCCCTCCTGCTCCTCGTTCTCAAGCGTGCGAACAAACTCCAAGCTCCTAGGAATCTCGACCAGCTGGTCAAACATAGCATTGATCCCGGCCTCTCGGGCCAAACTATAACGTAGGCCATAGTTGAGGCCATCAATAAACCTTTTGATTCGCTCTCTCTCTGTGGGAACCAACCATATTGCATGACCGGCCAGATCTGCAAATCTCATCTTGTAACAACCCGACCGGTCATTTTGAGAGTAATAGCCCCGATCCCCTATTTTCTGTTTTCACCGTGTCTGTTTCTGCTATGTGACTTGCTGGGAGATCTTGTTTTTGGTTTCGGAGTGTTTTGGGACACGTAGTCCCTAAAACAGAAGCTTAAGTCTTAGGATTTTTACCGTAGTCATAACTGTGTGAAGACGACAATGGAATAGAGTTATGTCAGTTCTATTAGCTCTGTTGGGTGACTTTTGACTTAGGAGCGTGTTCGGACTGTGAATTTGAGGTTTGTAGCTAATTTAGGCATGAAATGACGAAAGTTAAATTTTTGGGAAGTTTGACCGGGGGGTTGAATTTATGATATCGAGGCCGGATTCTGATTCTGGAAGTTGGAGTAGGCCTGTAATATTAAATATGACTTGTGTGCAAAATTCGAGGTAAATCGGACATGGTTTGAAAGGTTTCAGCGTCGTTTGTGGAATTTGAAAATTTCGAAGTTCATTAAGTTTGGATTGGAGGGTGGTTCATATTTTTGTTGTTGTTTGATGTGTTTTGAGGGCTCGATTAAGTTCGTATGGTGTTTTAGGACTTCTTGGTATATTTGGTTGAGGTCCCGGGGGCCTCGGGTGTGTTTCAGATGCTTAACAGTTTGAATTTGGACTTAGGCAAATGGTTGAAGCTTATTGATATCTGGTGGTTGTGCACCTGTAGTGGGGAGACCGCAGGTGCGTACTCACACGTGTGGATGAAGGAGTGCAGATGCGGGATTTGGCAGCGCAATCAGGGTCGCAGGTGCGGTCCGTTGGTCGCAAGAGCGGGCGCGCAGGTGCGCCCCCTTGCTCGCAGATGCGGACCCAACCCCTTAAATCATTTCCACACCTGCGAGGGAAATTGCACAAGTGCGGCGTCGCAGGTGCGACAATAGGTTCGCAGATGAGAAAAGTCTGGGCAGAAGGTTTAAAAGCAAGTGTTTGCGATTTTAGTCTTATTTCAACATTTTGGACTCGGACTTAGGCAATTTGGGAGAAGCGTTTTGAGGTGATTATTGAGGTAAGCGTCATGTACTCGTTTTGGATCATATAACTTGTTTCCCCATTGATTTCCCCACCTAAGTAGTGAGATTTGGAAGTGAAATTTGGGGTTTAGGGCTTGAGAATTGGGGAGTGGATTTTGGGGATTTGGATGACCAAATAGTGTCGGAGTTTGATAAATTTGGTATGGTTAGACTCGTGAGTGAATGGGCTTTCGGATTTTGTGACTTTTGTCGGATTTCGAGGCATGGGCCCGGAGGCCGGGTTGAGCTGATTTCGTATTTTGGGCTATAATTTAGTAGTTTTCTTGTGGAATTGATCCCTTTAGCCTATATTAATTATCTCGTACTGCTTGTGACTAGATTTGGGGCATTTGGAGACTGATTCGAGGGGAAAAGGCATTTCGAAGTAAGACTTTGCGCAGTTGAGGTAAGTAACGCTTTCAAACTTGGTTTTGAGGGTTTTGAAACCCCGAACTATGTGCTTTACGATTTGTATTGAGGTGACGCACATGCCAAGTGACGGACGTGCGAGTGTGCACCGTGAGAATTGTGGCCTGGTTGATTCCATGGCACTGTATGGTGACTCTATTTTGTTGATATCAGTGTTTTCATCTTGTTATAAAGTAATTAAGCTGTCAATCATGCTAGATATCATGCTTAGGCTTTATGCCGGTACTGTTGGAACCCCTAGTGGTCGTTTCTTGCTGTCATGTCACTGATTTCATTTATATTATGTACTCAGTCATGTTCATGCATTTCATATCATATCTTAGTATTAGATGTTATTTATTGATACATCATATCATTGTTTCGGGCTAGTTTTCATGATATTGTGAGCCCGTGAGTGAGACTGGAGAGATTGATGACTGAGTGAGGCTGAGAGCTTGATTATGAGTGACAGTTATGGGATCGGGCTACACACCGTAGCAGTTATACTGATTTAATGATAGCGCTTGGGCTATAGGAGCCCCTCCAGAGTATGTAACACACCCCTAGTGAGCGCGGTTGATATTATTAAGGGATGGATCTTCCCAAGACATGGATCTTTAGTACTTGATACCTGGAGATGGATCTTCTCCATAGGGCTGGACTGGCCTTTCCTCGGTATTGGGTGACCTATGGTCAGTGTCGTATATGTTCTGGGATGGATCTTCCCTGGGCCGTGTGGGCCATATATAGTATCGAGTGGTTGAGATATTGAGAGTGTGAGCACTTGAGGGTGTCAGCATGGTACATCACTTACAGTATGTGCATTGGCATGTAGAGATAATAGAGTTATATTCATTATATTGTTAGGATCTGCTTTACTTTACTGTTCGAGTTGCCTATGTGATTTGAGAGCATGCCTATGTTTCTGCACAGTTATTTCCATCTTATCTGTACCAGTTGAGTTCGTCACTACCTTTCAGTCCAAAGTTTGGACTTGTTACTTACTGAGTTGGATGTACTCACATTACTCCCTGTTCCTTGTGTGTAGATCCAGTCGTTCCTAGTCACGGCGGCGGCGGTTGATTGAGGCATCAGAGTTCGGGGACATCGATATAGCTGCATGGCGCTCGCGGGACTTGATTTCCCTTCCTTATTCTATCTGCACTTTCAGTTTTATTCTCTAGATACTGCTGTGGACTATATTCTGGTTTTAAACGCTCATTTACTCAGTGACACTTCGGTTTTTGGATGGATTGTACCGTATTCTGGTTAAATTCTATTTTAAAATGGCTTCTCTTTAATATAAATTGTTCCTCTATTATTTATAAAAGAGTGTTTTACTGTGTTGATATTTTTGAGTTGTGGCTAGCCTAGTTCCACGATAGGCGCCATCACGACATTCATTTTTGGATCGTGACAAGTTAGTATTAGAGCATAGGTTACATAGGTCTCACGAGTTATGAGCAGGTTTAGTAGCGTCTTGCGGATCTGTACGGAGACGTCTGTACTTATCTTCGAGAGGCTGCCGAACCATTAGGAAACTTCATATTCTTGAATTCCTATTGTGCGAATCTTTTGATTCTGGTAACTAAATTTCTGCTGTTCTAATTCTCTCACGGATGGTGAGGACACGTACTACGGGGCAAGATGGACAACCACCAGTACCACCAATCAAGGCCGCGAGAGGCCGATGTCACGGTAGGGGCAGAGTGCCCATCGTGATTCCAGGCCTCTAGGAGGCCTTAGCTCAGATTCTGACCGTGTGCACCGGCCTTGCTTAGGCGGTCTCTGTTTCGATGGCAACAACCACTTCTCAGGCCGGGGGAGGCACTCTGCCCTTACCTGAGCAGGTGGTACAGGAACTCCAGACACCGGGGGAACCACCAGCCCAGCCGGTTGCAGCTTCTCATGACTATGTGGTTCCTGCTATGCCCAAGGATGAGCAGCGTAGATTAGAATTGTTTGGGAGGCTCCAGCCTCCATCTTTCAGTGGTGCAGAGGGAGAGGATGCACAAGGCTTCTTGGACAGGTGTCAGAGGATACTCTGTACAGCCGGTAGTTTAGAGACCAGTAGGGTTTTGTTCAGTAATTTTCAGTTCTCCGGGGCTGCCTTCAGTTAGTGGGAGGCTTACGAGAGGCGTAGACCGGTTAGCGTAGCACCCCTTACCTGGCAGCAATTCTCTGTTCTCTTTCTGGAGAAGTTCGTGCCTTAGTCCCGTAGAGAGGAGCTGCGCAGGCAGTTACAGTAGCTTCGTCAAGGTGATATGTCTGTGGTGCAGTATGAGATGAGATTTTCAAAGTTGGCTCGTCATGTTATCTGGTTGGTTCCCACGGACAGGGAGAGGATCAGGAGGTTCATAGATGGCCTCACATTTCAGCTACGATTGCTTATGACTAGAGAGAGAGTGTTTGGTGCTACTTTTGATGAGGTTGTCGATATTGCTTATCAGATTGAGATAGTTCGCAGCCAGGAGCTGGTTGAGAGGGAGGCCAAAAGGCCTCATGGGCAGGCAGGATATGGAGGTATTCCTTTTGGGGGTCAGTTCCAGCACGGTAGAGGTTGTCCATTCATGCATGCTCAGACGGCTCGCCCAGTTCACCGTGGTGCATCATCTAGCCATGGTCACACAGTTATTAGCAGGGCCAGTTGTCATTCAATGTACTACCAGCTAATAGTTCATCTCATGCACCATCAGCTCAGGGTTTATCCGTGTCAGGACCTTCTAGCAGTTATTCCGGTGCTCAGGGTTCCCTCCAGGCCCACCGCCATTCACAGAGAGAGGTTTCTTTGAGTTCAGAGATTTAGGTCATATCAAGAGGTATTGTCCCCGCCTTTTAGGAGGTTCATCTCAGCAGAGGAGTCAGCCTTCGACTCCAGTGCCAGTTGCTTCACCACCCGCCCAGCTAGCTAGGGGTCAGTAAGCTAGGGGTCGCCCGAGAGGGGGAGGCCGATCAGGGGTGGCCAGGCCTACTTTTATGCTCTTCCTTCCATACCAGATGCCATTGCTTCGGATATTGGGATTATAAGTATTATCTTAGTTTGCCATAGAGATGCCTCTGAATTATTTGACCATGGATCCACTTATTCATGTGTCCTCATATTTTGCTCATTTTCTGGATATGCCCCCGTAAGTCTCTAGTTTCACCTGTTCATGTGTCTACGTCGGTGGGCGATACTGTTATTATGAACTGTGTATATCGGTTATGTGTGGTGACTATTGAGAGTCTAGAGACTAGAGTGGATCTCTTGTTGCTTAGTATGGTCGATTTTGATGTGATTTTGAGTATGGATTGGTTGTCTCTGTGTCATGCTGTTCTAGATTATTACGCTAAGACCATGATGTTGGCGATGCCGGGGTTGCCAAGTATTGAGTGGAGCGGCTCAATAGACTATGTTCCCAGTAGAGTGATTTCATACTTGAAGGCTCAGCGGATGGTTGAGAAGGGTTGTCTATCTTATCTGGCCTTTGTGAGGGATGTTAGTGTAGAGACCCCTGCTATTGATTCTGTTCCGGTGGTGCAAGATTTCTCGGATGTGTTTCCTGCAGACCTGTCAGGTATGCCGCCTGATAGGGATATTGATTTTGGTATTAATTTGGTGCCGGGCACTCAACCCATATCTATTCCACCGTATAGTATGGCACCAGCGAAGTTGAAGAAATTGAAGGAGCAACTTCAGGAACTCCTTGATATGGGGTTTATTTGGCCTAGCATTTCACCTTGGGGTGCACCAGTTCTATTTGTAAAAAAGAAGGATGGAACTATGGGAATGTGCATTGATTGCAGGCAGTTGAACAAGGTCACAATCAAGAACAAGTATCCATTGCCACGTATTGATGATCTGTTTGGCCATCTTCAGGGATCGAGGGTATTCTCCAAGATTAATTTGAGGTCAGGGTATCACCAGTTGAAGATT
>AWOL01S0089484.1:0-20446 GCA_000715115.1 Nicotiana otophora | reverse complement strand
TTTTTTTTCTTTCTTTTCTATTAGAATGGAAAAATTGTTGCACCTCCCTATTCAAGATCGCTTTGTAATAAAATTTCTAGATTTGGTACTCTCTTTGCTTACTTGATCACATAGACTAATCCATATAATTTAAGTTCGGACGAGACCCACAATTGTGGACCTCGAGGAGTGCCTAACACCTTCTCTTTAAGGTAACTTGAGCCCTTACCCGATCTTTGGTGGCGTTGTCTAGTTAAAACAGAGTCATTTGCAAATAGGTGCCCTAACGCACCTTAAAAATCATTAGGTGGCGACTCGTCTCTTTTAATACCTCCTTTAAAAGAGTTGTTACATGTCGAAGCCCGATTTCGCAAGAAAAAAAGGGGCGCGATAGAAGCCATTAATGAACCTCCTGATCCTTGCTCTCTCTGTCGGAACCAGCCAAACTGCATGACGGGCCAACTCTGAAAACTGCATCTCATACTGAGTCACAGACATGTCCTCCTGAAGTAAATACTCGAACTGCCTATGCAGTTTCTCTCTATGGGTCTATGGCACAAACGTCTCCCGAAATAATACGGAGAACTCATGCCATGAAAGTGGTGCTACACTAACTGGTCTGCTCCTCTCATAAGTCTCCCACCATCGGAAGGCAGCCCTAGAAAAATAAAAAGTAGTGAACGAGACCACACTGGTCTCCAAAATACCCGCTGTCCGAAGCATCCGCTGGCACTTATCAAGAAAAACCTGAGTATCCTCTGACTCACCACCACTAAATTATGGAGGTCGAAGCCTCCCAAATCTCTCAAGTCTCCTCTGCTCATCATCGTCCATAACGGGGACTACCGGGGCTTGAGCAGCTGCAACCAGCTGGACTTGTGGTGCCCCTGATATCTTAAGTCCCTGTACTACCTGCTCTTGAGTACGGGCTATAGTGGTATGAGTACCTCCCCCATCCTGAAAAGTGGCAGGTATGGCCTGAGCCGAAACCACCTGAGCAAGGCTAGTGCAAACTGTCAATATCTGGGCCAAAGCCTTCTGAAGGCCTGGAATCACAATGGGCATAGCTGGTGCATGAGTTGGTCCTGTCGGCTCAGCTATGTCTAGAATCTACTCCTGAGTTGGAGAAACTGGTGGTGCTACTCGAACTACTGTACGAGCTACACCTCGGCCTTTACCTCGGCCCTGGCCTCTACCATAGCCCCGACCTCTCAAGGCCCTAACTGGTGGCTGCCCTTCCGATTGGTAGGACTTGTCCTCACCATTTGTGATAGAATAGAATAACATAAATTTAGTTCCCGGAATCAACAAATTCACACGACAGAGTACAAGAAGGTGAAGTTTTCCTAAGGGTTCGGCAGTCTCTCGAAGATAAGTACAAACATCTCTGTACTGATCCGCAAGATTCTACTAAACCTGTTCATGACTCGTGAGACCTATGTAACCTAGGCTCTGATACCAACTTGTCACGACCCAAAATCCGCATGTCGTGATGATGCCTATCTTAATATTAGACAAGCCGACAATCTCAATAAATCACAATTTCTTTTAAGATTGAAAACATAATATTTGAATTCAATAGAAAACCTCACAATTACAGCTACATAACACTCCCAAAACCCAGTGTCACTATGTACATGAGCATCTAAATGATAATAAAGTCTGACTGATAAAAACATTGTCTGAAAATATAGAATAATACAAAAACTGAAAGGAAGAGAGGAAAAGTTAGCGGAAGCCAAGCAACTACCTTGATGGTCTCCAACTGGTAACACACTGAGGTCTAACAGTCGCCGTGTCCAGAAGCACCTGGATCTTCACACGAAGTACAGAGTGTAGTATGACTACAACCAACTCAATAAGTAAAAAGACTAACCTTTGGGCTGAAAGTAGTGATGAGCTCAGCAGGTCTAGTCCAGTATAGAAATAACAGTACAAAAATTTAGGCATGCTTTCAAATTCAATAGTTAAACTCGATACTTTTATATGGCCAATCCAGCCCAGGGAAGATCCATCCCATATATATATATATATATATATATATATATATATATACACACACACACACACACACATACATCAACTGCCAGTCAGTGACTTAGTACCGTATAAGGCCAATCTAGCCCAGGTGTAGATTTATCCCCAAATATATATGACTAGGACAATATCCATGTCCAGGGAAAATTCATCACAATCATAAATCAATAAGGCAAATCCATGCCCTGGGAAATCCATCCCGAACATATATAAATAAGGCAAGTCCATGCCCTAGGAAGTCCATCCCGAATATAAATCATCTATGCTCACTGTGATGGGTGCAGACTCCGGAAGGGCTCCTTCAGCCCAAACGTGATATAAAGCCGATATGGCCTGCTACAGGCGGGCAGCCCCGATCCATGTAACGATAAAACCTATAAGGCCTGCTGTAGGCGGGCAGCCCCATTCTATATAATAGTAATAGTAATATATATAAAGCCAATATGGCCTACTGCAGTTGGGTAGCCCCGATCCCATAAATATCCTCACAGTGGATGAACATGACTAAGTATGAAATGTATATTTTCAAACAATTAAATTCAACAGCATCACGACCCTGTGGTTCCAAAATATATCGGCACGTAGCCTAATCATGATCATTAATATGAGTCTCAGCTCAATTTCCTAACACGTGGAGAATATTTGGATAATAACATGATTCTTTAATTTTACAACTTTATAGAATTTATTTAAGTCACAATTTCTATGGTACACGTCCACACGCTCGTGACCTAGCATGTGCGTCACCTTCAACAATTGATATAACACAAAATTCAGGGATTCATACCCTCAGACCCAAGTTTAGAAATATTACTTAACTTAAACCATGTAATTATTTACTCCTCTATGCCTTTGCCTCACGAACGTGTCTCCGAACGTCTCAAATATAGTCACAATTAATTCGATTCAGTCAATATAAATTATTGGAATTGATTCCATATGAAAATACTAATGTTCCAACAACATCCAAAATTTAACTCAAAAATCGCCCGTGGGGACCACTTCTCAGAACCCGAAAAAAGTTACAAAATATGAACGCCCATTCAATCACGAGTCTAACCATACAAATATTACCAAATTTCGACATCAACTCGACCTCCAAATCAATTAAATCTTATTTCCAAATCCCCGGATCCAAATTCCCGATTTACACCTCTAAAACACATAATCTAGTCGGATTATTCAATGATAATTCAATATTATGGAGTAGAAATGATCATAAGTGACTTACCTCAAGTTTCCCGTGAATTATCTCTGAATATTGCCCAAAACACTGTGCTTGAAATGTCAAAAATGACAAAAATGTCGGAACTCCTCTATTTCGTACACTGCCCTGTGCTTTCGCACCTGCAGCTAAATTTCTCGCTTCTGCGGTGAAGCTTCCGCTTCTGCGAAGACACTTCCAGTCCCCGACTCGCACACCTGCGCTCAAAATCTTGCACATGCGGGTGCGCTTCTGCGAGCCCCTCACCGCGCCTGCGACCATGCAGGTGCGGAAACATCGTCGTACCTGCGAGCTCTGCCCAGTTCTCTTCATGGCCGCATCTGCGCTCCTTAGCTCGCACATGCCAGCTCGAACATGTGACCAAAATTCCGTAGGTGTGATTGCACCAGAAGACTAATATTTCCAGATTTTTCCTTAAGTCTGAATTTGATCCGTTAACCATCTAAAAATCACCCGAGGCCCCCGGGACCTCAACCAAATACACCACAATGTCCTACAACATCATAGGAACTTAGTCAAATCCTCAAATCACATCAAACAACACTAAAACCATGAAGCATACACCAATTCAAGCTTAATGAAACTATGAAATTGCAACTTCTACATTCGATAACGAAACCTATCAAATCAAGTCCGATTGACTTCAAATTTTGTACACAAGTCATAAATGACATAACGGGGTTATGAAAATTTTCAGAACTGGATTCCGACTCCGATATCAAAAAGTTAACTCCCCGGTCAAACTTCTAAACTTAAATTTCTATTTTAGCCAATTCAAGTCTAATTTAGCTACGGGCTTCCAAATAATTTTTCGTAAGCGCTCTCAAGTCCAAAATTACCATACGGAGCTATTGGAATCATTAAAACTTTATTCCGAGGTCATTTATACATAGGTCAACATACAGCCAACCTTTTCAACTTAAGTTTTAAACTTTGGAACTAAGTATTCCCATTCATTCCAAGACCTCACCGGACCCGAACCAATTACCCCGGCATGTCATATAATAACCGCAAAGCACAAATTGAGCAGTAAATGGGGGAACATGGCTGTAATACTCAAAACGACCGGCCGGGTCGTTACACCTACAAAGAATTTTTTTTATTGGACTTTAATCCCTCAATAAAGCTGTCCACAAATCATCGGGAAAAGTCCAAATTTGCAGATATTGTTTTTCTCAATTTTCGTTTTTTTTATTTGCATCCCTACAGTAAGAATGAATACAACAATTAAGCTAGGATAGCATAGAAAATCACCCAAACAATCTCCTCACCCCATACAATAAATTATGCAATGTCCTCAATGCACACTATAAATAACAAGAGTGTAAAAGAGACTCTCTGGTAGGCCAAAGGCCGAGCTCACAGGTACTTAGACTTCCCCCAGGTATGGTCATTTGTGTGGGCACCCCACACTTAGTTCTTACCATCTAGCTCACTTTTTGCACCCTTCCAATGGATTTTCTTCCTACAACGTCAAAACAACCACTACAAAAATAATATAATAAAAAAATAAAAACAAAAGAAAGCAGTAAAGTTGGGTTGCCTCCCAACAAGCGCCTGATTTAACATCGCGACACGACACAGGGCCTCGCTTACTCATCAACGAGTACAACATTGGTCTTCTCATGATCCATTATTCCTCCCCAATAATGCTTGACTCTTTGTCCATTCAATAAAAATTTCCTTTCACCATTTAAAGCACGCAACTCAATTTCACCATAAGGAGTGACTCTCACCACCTCAAATGGACCTGACCATCTCGATTTTAACTTCCCAAGAAATAGCTTGAGCCAAGAATTGAACAATAATACATGTTGGCCTGGCTCGAAGTGACGTGGCTTGATATGCTTGTCATGCCATCTTTTCATTTTCTCTTTGTAAAGCTTAGCATTTTGTAAGAGTGCAGCCTGAACTCATCTAACTCATTCAACTACAAAAGTCTCTTCTCACCCCCGACTTCAAGGTCCATATTCAACTTTTTAATGGCCCAATACGCTTTGTGTTCAAGTTCAACAGGCAAGTGACATGCCTTCCCATAAACGAGCTTATACGGTTATGCCCCAATTGGCATTTTGTATGCAGTTCTATATGCCCACAAGGCATCATCTAACTTTGCAGCCCAATCCTTTCTATTCACACTCACCGTCTTCTCTAAGATTTGATTTATTTCTCTGTGAGACACCTCAGCTTGTCCACTTGTTTGAGGATGATATGCTGTAGCAATTCTATGGCGGACTCCATATTTAGCTAGAAGGTTATTCAATAATCGATTGCAAAAATGTGACCCTTCATCACTAATCAAGGCTCGTGGAGTTCCAAACCTCGAGAATATGTTCTTTTTCACAAATGCAGCTACTACCATGGCATCATTTATTGGCAATGAAATTGCCTCTACCCATTTTTGACACATAGTCAACTGCTAGCGAGATGTATTTGTTTCCTCTGGACAAAGGGAATGGTCCCATAAAACCTATCCCCCACGCATCAAAAATATCGACCTCCAGGATGTTATTCAAAGGCATCTCATGTATCTTTGTGATTGTTCCTATTCTTTGACACTTGTCACATTTCTTAAAATGTATGGGCATCCTTGAATAATGTTGGCCGAAAGAAATCGGACTGTAATATCTTTGCAGCCGTTCTATCGCCTCGATGATGGCCCCCATAAGGTAATGCATGACAATCATACAACACTAATTCCACATCCTTTTTCTGGAATGCATCTCCTCATCAACTGATCAGCACACTGCTTGTACAAGTATGGCTCATCCCAGTAATATAAGTTCACATCATGTAAAAACCTCTTTCTAGCTTCAGATTCAATTTTAGGAGGAAGAACCCCACTCACAAAATAGTTCACATAGTCTGCATACCATGGGGGAAGGTCTTTGGGTGATAGAAAAAAGCTGCTCATCGGGAAATGCCCCTTTAATTTCTCCACCTTCTTCCACGTGGTCATGATTTGTTAGCCTTGATAGATGGTCAGCTACTTGGTTCTCTGTGCCCTTTCGATCTCGGATTTCTACATCAAATTGCTGCAACAACAAAACCCAACGCATCAATCTAGCCTTAGATTCCTTTTTTGTAAATAGATACCTGATTATTGCATGATCAGTATGGACTATGACGTTTGTTCCCACCAAGTATGATCAAAATTTCTCAATGTCCCACACAAAGGCTAACAACTCTTTTTTAGTGGTGGTGTAATTTAGCTGTGCATCATCAAGAGTCTTACTCGCATAGTAGATGGAATAAAACACCTTGTCTTTCCTCTGGCCTAGCACTGCCCCAATAGCATGGTCACTTGCACCACTCATAAGTTCAAATGGTAAGGACTAATCTGGTGCCACAATAATAGGGGCAGGCACCAACGTCTTTTTGAGCTCGTCAAATGCCTTGAGGAAGGCATCATCAAAATTGAAAGTTACGTCCTTTTCAAGCAACTTGCACAAAGGAGTAGATATTTTTGAAAAATCCTTTATAAAGCGCCGATAGAACCCCACGTTTCCCAAGAAACTTCGGACACCCTTCACAGAAATGGGTGGAGGTAATTTTTCAACCACCTCCACCTTCACCTTATCAACTTCAATGCCACTTCTAGACACTTTGTGACCCAACACGATACCTTCCTACACAATAAAATGGCATTTTTCCCAATTCAACATTAGATTTATTTCTTCACAACGGACTAACACCTTGCTCAAATTCTTCAAACAGTCGTCATAAGAAGACCCAAAGACTGAAAAATCATCCATAAAGACTTCCACAAAGTTTTCCACCATATCGGTGAAAATAGCCATCATGCATCTCTGGAAAGTGGATGGTGCATTACAAAGACCAAACGACATATGCTTGAAGGTGAAAGTGCCATAAGGACAAGTAAAAGTGGTCTTCTCCTGATCCTCTGGGCATATGATGATCTGGTTGTACCCCAACTAACTATCAAAAAAAGTAATAATATTCAGGCCCTGCCAATCTGTCCAACATTTGATCAATGAATGGAAGTGGGAAGTGTTCCTTGCGGGTTGCTTTGTTGAGCCTTCTGTAATCAATGCAAACTCTCCACTCCGTTACAATGCGAGTAGGAATTAGCTCATTTTTCTCATTCTCTACTACAGTCACCCCCTCCCCCCCATTTTGGGCACACATTGCACTAGGCTTACCCAGTTGCTGTCAGAGATAGGAAAGATGATACATGCATCAAGCCACTTGATTACTTCCTTCTTCACGACCTCTTTCATAATGGCATTTAATCTCCTTTGCTGCTCAACACTAGGGTTGTGTCCATCTTCCAGGAAGATTTTATGCATGCAAAACGATGGACTGATTCCCTTGATGTCAGCAATTGTCCACCCAATAGCCTTTTTATGTTCGCGAAGTACTCTGAACAGTTTTTCTTCTTGTACATTAGTCAAGCTAGATGTGATAATCACTAGAAATGTCTCAGAGTTCCCCAAATAAGCATAGCGCAGATGCGCTGGAAGGGGCTTAAGTTCTAGCTTTGGAGCTTCGTCAATAGATGACTTAGGAGGGGTTGGAGTGACAAGCCTTTCCAACTCCTCAAATCTCCCAAACCCATGGACATAAATGAAAGACATGTCAATTACTTGCTCAATTTCTCCCATCATTTCATCTTCACTGTCTTCTTCATCCCTAATCAAATCTCGTTCAAGAGGATCTATGGGGCTCATATAAGGAACCGATGACGTAGCATCACTTTCCACCACAAAAATCATGGATAGCTCTTCATAGTGGGCTAGAAATCTGAGTGCTTTATACACATTGAATACCTCCACTCGATCACCAACTTTCATCGTCATCTTTCCTTCATGTACAACAATAATAGCTCGGCCCGTAGTTAAGAATGGACGCCCCAAAATAAATGGGACTTCCCAATCAGAATAATAGTCCAAGATAATGAAATCAACAGGGAATATGAAAGAACCCACTTGAACTAGCACATCTTTAATCTCTCATTCAAGATGAGCAAGGGAGCAATCAGCCAACTATAAGATTACCGTTGTTGGGCTTGGCTCACCCAACCCCAACTGTCTGAACACAGATAGTGGCATCAAATTGATGCTCACTCCAAGATTACACAAAGCTCGCCCGACTGCATGCTTACCAATCGAGATTTGGATAGTAAAACTACACAGATCGTTCTATTTCTGAGGTAGCTTGCTTTGGATTCTAGAGCTACATTCCTCAGTGAGTGCCACAGTCTCGAATTCAGTCAACCTCCTTTTATTTGCCACTATGTACTTGATGTATTTTGCATATTTGGGCACTTCTTGTAGGATGTCTACTAGTGGAATACTGATTTGCACTTGCTTTAAAATATTAAGAAACCTTTTATACACGACATTATCCTTCACTTTCTGCAATCTTTGAGGGAACGAAGGTGGTGGCCTGGAAACTAACGGTAGGGGTTGCTTAGCCACCGCCTCTTCAGTTGGTTTCTCTGACTCCTTTGATTTTTCTGATTCTGACTCTATAGTGGCTGGCTTCTCATTAAAGGTCACTTGTTTTCTCTTTTTCGACTGGACTTCTTCTAATTGTCTCCCATTTCTGAATGACACATCATTAATAGATGCCTTAATATTAGCCTCAGTGTCACTGGGAAGAGCTCCAACTGGTCGAGTATATTGGGCACTGGCAAGTTATCCCATTTGTCGCTCCAAATTTCTCATTGATGCGGCTTGGGCCTGTTGATCAACCATTACTT
Organism: Nicotiana otophora; assembly: GCA_000715115.1. Taxonomy (NCBI): domain Eukaryota; kingdom Viridiplantae; phylum Streptophyta; class Magnoliopsida; order Solanales; family Solanaceae; genus Nicotiana; species Nicotiana otophora. The sequence continues at coordinate 11,480 of AWOL01S0089484.1, read as the reverse complement.
TCTTCATTATCTCTGTTATTTGGGCCTTCTGGTTAGCCATAAATCTTTTCATCATTTCCTTAAGGTGACTCATCGAGTTTGCATATTTTTCAGCCTGAGGTGGTCTATATTGTTGTTGAGGTGCTTGTGGCCTGTATTGATTCTGAGCACCTTGGTTTCCACCCCATGAGAAGTTTTGGGGGTTCCTCTAGTTGGGATTGTAAGTGTTCCCATACTACTTTCTCTAGCCCCTATTTGCATTACCCACAAAATAGACAGACCCTAGATTAACTGGGCATAAGTCGCTGGTATGACTCTCTCCACATACTTCACAAAACAATTGAACCTGTTACACTGGCTGGGCTTGTTGCTTGCTAATAACCAAGGTCATCTGATTCAATTGGTTGGTCAATGTGGAAATCTGCACTGATAATGCCGAGACGACATCTAACTCGAGAACCCCTACAGATTTTTGCACTATGTGTCTACCCGTTTCTCCTTGCCAATCTTGATTGATTTTGGAGAACTTGTTCAATAATGCATATATTTCATTAAAGATTTTTTCCAGTCTCCATCCGCTGAGCCTTCAAGTATGAAATCACTCTACTAGGAACATAGTCTATAGAACTGCTCCACTCAACCCTCGGCAACCCCGGCATCGCCAACGTCACGGTCTTAGTGTGACAATCTAGAACAGCATGACATGGAGACAACCAATCCATACCCAATATCACAGCAAAATCAACCATACTGAGCATTAAAAGATCCATTCTGGTTTCCAGACCCCTAATGGTCACCAAACATGACCCATATATGCGGTCCACAATAATAGTATCACCCACATGAGTAGATACATGAACAAATGAAACTAAAGACTCACAGGGCATATCTAGAAAATGAGCGAAATACGAGGCAACATATGAATATGATGACCCAGGGCCAAATAATACCGAGGCATCTCGGTGGCAAACCGAAAAAATACCTGTAATCACAGCATCTGAAGCAATGGCATCTGGTCTGGCTGGGTGGGCATAGAAATGTAGCCGCCCTCTGATCGGCCTCCCTCTCTCAGACGGCCCCTAGCTGACTAAGCTCCACCCCTAGTTGGTTGGGCGGGTGGTGGAGAAATTGGTGCTAAAGTCGAAGGATGACTCCTCTGCTGAGATGAACCTCCCGTCAGGCGGGGACAAAACCTCTTAATATGACCCCAATCCCCACTCTCAAAGCAACCTCTACCAGCCACTGGGGACTGAAGGGAACTGCGAGCACTAGAATAACTGCTAGAAGGTCCTGACACAGATGAACCCTGAGCTGATGGTGCATACGACGGACTCTAAGTTTTTAGCGCGCAGAATGATGTCTGTCCCTGCTAATAACCATGGGGCCCATGACCGAATGATGCACCTCGGTGCACTGGGCGAGCCGTCTGAGCTAGCCTGAAAAGACGACCTCTACCGTGCTGTAACTGACCCCCAGAAGGAGCACCACTAAATCCTCCCTGTCCACGAGACCTTTTGGCCTCCCTTTCAACCCTCTCTTGACTGCGAACCATCTCAATCTAACGAGCAATGTCGACAACGTCATCAAAAATAGCACCAGACACTCTCTCTCTCTGGTCATAAGCAATCGCAGCTGATAAGTGAGGCCATCTATAAACCTCCTGATCCTCTTCCTGTCTGTGAGAACCAACGAGATTGCATGATGGGCCAACTCCGAGAATCGCATCTCATACTGTGTCATAGACATATCACCCTGACGAAGCTGCTCAAATAGCCTGCGCAACTCTTTTCTGGGGGACTGAGGCACGAACTTCTCCAGAAAGATAACGGAGAACTGCTGCCAGGTAAGGTGCTCTGCGCCGACTGGCCTACACCTCGTGTAAGCCTCACACTAACTCAATGCAGCCCCAGAGAATGGAAAGGTAGTGAACGAGACCCCACTGGTCTCCAGAATACCTACTTTACGGAGTATCCTCTGACACCTATCCAAGAAACCCTGTGCATCCTCTCCCTCTGCACCACTGAAAGATGGAGGCTGGAGTCTCCCAAACCTCTCCAACTACGTTGTTCATCCTCAGGCATAATAGGAACCACATAGTCCTGAGCAGCTACAACCGGCTGGGCTGGTGGTGCCCCTGGTGTCTGGAATCCCTATAACACCTACTCTAGTGTGCGGGCAGCGGGAGTCTGAGCACCTCCACCTGCCTGAGAAGTGGCTGCTGTAGCCGGAATAGAGACCGCCTGAGCAAGACTGGTACACATGGTCAGAATCTGAGCTAAGGCCTCCTTAAGGCATGGAATCACAATAGGCACTGGTGGTGCCTGAGCTGGTGCATCAACAACTGGAATCTGGTCCTGATCTGGGGCAACTGGTGGATCTGCAGGTACTGCCCCAGCTGTTGTGCGGGCTGCACCTCTGCCCCTACCACGGCCTATACCGCGCCCTCAGCCTCTTGCGGCCCTGGCTGGTGGTACTGGTGGTACTGGTGGTTGTCCATCCTGCCTGGTAGTACGAGTCCTCACCATATGTGAGAGAATAAAACAACAAATGTTTAGTTACTAGAATCAACAGATTCGTACAACAAGAATTCAAGAATGTGGAATTTCCTAAGGGTTCTGCAACCTCTCGAAGATAAGTGCAGAAGTCTCCGTACCGATCTGCAAGACTCTACTAAACCCGCTCATGACTTGTGAGACCTATGTAACCTAGGCTCTGATACCAACTTGTCACGACCCAAAATCAACCGTTGCGATGGTGCCTATCATGGAACTAGGCCAGCCTCAACTCAACAACCCAACACCAACAACAATAAGTTAAAAACATTAACGGAAGCATTTAACATTAAAGAAAAACTGTTTAAAACATATGAAAATCCCAAAGTGATACAATGCAGCCCAAAACTAGGGTCTCTCTGAGTACATGAGTGTCTAGATCAGAAATACAGTCTACTCAAGTGTCTAGAGATATAAACTGAAAGTACGACAAAGATAAAGAAGGAGATTCAAGGCCCGCGAACACAGTGCAGCTACCTTGATAGTCTCCAAAACTCTAGGATCCTCAATCAGCAACCGCCGCTACAACCCGTATCGCCTGGATCTGCACACGAGGTGCAGGGAGAAACATGAGTGCACCAACTCAGTAAGTAACAAGTCAAAACTTTGGACTGAAAGGTAGTGACGAACTCGACCTCAACAGGTATAACAAAAATAAATGTGCAGAAACGTAGGCATGCTTTCAAGTCAAATATACAACTCAAACAGTAAAGGAAATACAGATCTGAACAGTGTAAGGTATACAACTCAGCTATCTCTACATTCCAATGTACAGACTGTATGAAATGCACCATGTGCTCCACTCTCAAGTATTCAATCACTCGGTACTGTATATGGCCATCTGGCCCAGGGAAATCTATCCCGGAACATATACAACACTAATTATAAGTCACCAGTACCGAGGAAAAAGGGGCAATCCAACCCTATAGAGAAATCCATCTCCATGTATCAAGTACTTCAGACAAATCCATGTCAAGGGAAATACATCCCTCAATAATATCATCTGCGCTCATTGGGGTGTATTACAAACTCCGAAGGGGCTCCTACAGCCCGAGCGCTATCATAATCATCAATATAACCGCTGCGGTGTGCAGCCCGATTCCATAACTGTCACTTATAACCATGCTCTCAGCCTCACTCAGTCATCAACCTCCCCAGTCTCACTACGGGCTCACAATGTCATGAAAACAACCTGGAACAATGGTATGATGAATCAATAAATAACTGAGACTGAGATATGATATAAAAATGCATGATCATGACTGAGGATGGAATATTAAATGAAAACTAGTGAGATGACAACACGAAACGACTGCTAAGGGTCCAAACAATACCGACACAAAGCCTAAACATGATATCTAGCATGATTTACAGCTCAACTACTTCATCATATGATGAAAACATAAATATCAAAAGGATAGAGTCGCTAAATGGTGCCATGGAATCACCCAGGTCACAATTCTCACGGTGCAAGCCCGTACACCCGACACTTGGCATGTGCGTCACCTCAATACCAATCACATAACACATAACTTGGGGTTTCGAACTCTCAAAACCAAGTTTGAAAATGTTACTTACCTCAAACCGAGCAAAGTCCTACTCCGGAATGCCCTTGCCTCTCAATTCAGCCTCCGAACATCCTGAATCTAGCCACAAGTAATACAATACGATCAATATAGGCTAAAGCAATCAATTCCACAAGAAAAATACCAAATTATAGCTAAAATCCGAAATCGACTCAAACCCGGGCCCAGGGCCCACATCTCGGAATCCAACAAAAACCAAAAAACCCGAAAGCTCATTCACTCATGAGTCTATTCATACCAAATTTTCCAAAATCCTACCTCAATTGCCCCTCCAAAACCCCAAAGTTCACTCTCCATTTCCCAAGCCCTAAATCCCTAAATTTCCAATTCCAATCCCTAATTAAATGATGAACAAAGCCATAGATTCACGAAATTTATACCATTATGGGTTAGAATCACTTACCCCAACATTGCTCCTTGAAAACCTTCAAAACATCGCCTCTCTCCCGAGTGTCTCAAGTCCAAAATTGAAAATGAAAGACAAAACCTCGAGCTAGTGCTTTTCTGCCCAGCAATACCGTATTTGCAGTCCATTGATCACTTCTGCGATGCTGCACCTGCAGAAATTCCATTTGAGGTGCGGATTTCACTTAAAATCCTAACTTCACTCCTGCGGCCTCAGGACCGCATCTGCGCCCTACGCGGGTGTGGAACCTCTCTCGCTTTTGCGGTCAAAACTCGCACTTGCGCTTGCCTGCCCGCATATGCGACTCACACAGGTACGGGAATACCTTCGCACTTGCGGTTCCTGCCCAGGTCCTCCATGGCCGCATCTGCGGCTCTACAATCTCTCCTGTGGGCTGGCACCTGCGGCTCCTACTCCGTAGGTGCAGAAGACACCAGAACTAGCAGCTTTAGATGCATTTCATCAACTCCAATTCTTCCGTTAACCATATGGAATCACCCCGAGGCCCTCGGGACCACAACCAAACATATCCTATAACCTTATACAAACTTAGTCGAACCTTCGGATTACTCAAATCAACATCAAAACACCAAATTATGCCTAGATTTAAGCCTAAGAACTTCTAAACTTTCGAATTCCACAAACGATGCCGAAACCTATCTAACCACGTTAGGATGACCTCATATTTTTCACACAAGTTAGAAATGACACCACGAACCTACTCCAACTTTCAAAAATCCAATCCGACCCCGATATCATAATTTCCCCAGCCGGCCAAAATCGCCAAAATTCTAATTTTCGCCAATTCAAGCCTAATTCTATCACGGACCTCCAAATCACATTCCAGACGCCCTCCTAAGTCCACAATCACCTAACGGAGCTAACAGAACCATCAAAATTCAAATCCGAGATTGTTTACGCATAAGTCAACATCCGGTTGATTTTTCCAACTTAAGCTTCTAATAAAGAGACTAAGTGTCTCAATTCACTCAAAAACCACTTCGGACTCGAACCAACTAACCCGGTATATCATAATATAGCTGAAGAACACAAACAGAAGTAGGAAATGGGGGAACGAGGCTATAACTCTCGAAATGACTGGTCGGGTTGTTACAAAGGAAAATCTTAAATTTCTTACATTAATGTTCTAGAGTACTACAAAGTATCAAAGAAAGGTGAAGACGTACTTCATATGAAGTGGAATTTATTTCGTTCTTATTTTAGAAAGGAGCAGTCTGCATCTGTAACACCCCATACTTTAGACAGAGTCCCACGCGGCAAAACACAAGAGTGGTATCAGAGCCCTCTTGTGTTTTGGCAATGTGGGACTCTGTCTAAAGTCTGGGATGTTACATACACCCCCTCTTATAGACTCAGCGTCCTTGCTGAAGTTTTCCCTGCTGTATGGGATTCACCTACACTCAGCATTGAGGTTTGCCCCGCCTAACCGAGATTTGCCTAAACTAAGTTGAACTCTGACACAACATCAACAAGGCTGACACAAAAGTGGCTCTGATACCATTTGTAACAGACCAACCCATTAGTGATATTGTCCGCTCTGGGCGTAGGTCCTCATGGGTTTAAAATGTGTCACTAAGGTCTAAGGCTTGTTAACTTATATACCCAGCATCCCTCTTGTGTTTTACCGATATGGGGCTCTATCTAATGTTGCATACATCCCTTCTTATGGACTCGGCGTCATCGCTGAGGTTTGCCCTACCGCATGGGATTCACCTAAAGTCAGCACTGAGGTTTCCCCGCCTAACCGGGCTTTGCCTAAACTCAGTTGAACTCTGACCCACCATCAACATGACTGACACAATAGTGGCTCTGCTACTATTTGTAGCAGACCAGCCCGCTAGTGCTATTATCCGCTCCGGGCTTAGGCCTTCACGGATTTAAAACATGTCACTAGGATCTAAGGCTTGTTAACTTATATACCCAGCATCACTCTTGTGTTTTGCCGATGTGGGACTCTATCTAATGTCTGGGGTGTTATATACATCCCTTCTTATGGACTCAGTGTCATCGCTGAGGTTTGCCCTACCGCATGGGATTCACCTAGACTCATCACTGAGGTTTGCCCCGCCTAACCGGGCTTTGTCTAAACTCAGTTGAACTCTGACGCACCATCAACATGACTGACACAATAGTGGCTCTACTACTATTTGTAGCAGACCAGCCCGCTAGTGATATTGTCCGCTCCGCGCTTAGGCCTTCACGGATTTAAAATGCGTCCCTAGGGTCTAAGGCTTGTTAACTTATATACCCAGCATCACTCTTGTGTTTTGCCAATGTAGGACTCTATCTAAAGTCCGGGGTGTTACATACACCTCCTCTTATGGACTCAGCGTCATCGCTGAGATTTGCCCTACCACATGAGATTCGCCTATACTGAGCACTGAGGTTGCCCCCGCCTAACCGGGATTTTCCTAAACTCAGTTGAACTCTGACCCACAATCAACATGGCTGACACAATAGTGGCTCTAATACCATTTGTAGCAGATCAGCCCGCTAGTGATATTGTCTGCTCCGGATCTAGGCCTTCACAGATGTAAAATACGTCACTAGGATCTAAGCCTTGTTAACTTATATACCCAGCATCACACTTGTGTTTAGCCGATATGGGACTCTGTCTAATGTCTGGGGGTGTTACAGTATCATTATGTAATGGAGAAACAAAACAACTTAAATAATATAACTGGATATTCTGAGTTTTGCATCTCTGATTTATCTTTAGGATAGGAAACATACCAATAATTAAGAAGGCATATAGGGGACGCATATACACCAAGAACTCTATATATATATGCACCAAGAACCATTTCTTACTTACAGACACTACACAAATTTCTCAACAAAAACAAGAGAACTTGAGTTTGAAAAAGAGAGATGCATAATAGAATGAGCGCTTCAAGTTCATCGAACATTTCCAATGAAGATTATTGGAAATTATTTCATGGAATGTCATTCACTGCTATGAGAAAATTACATTTAGAAAAGAGGCTATAGAAGCGTATATACGGATGCACAAACCTCACTTGGTAATACTGCAAGAGAGCGAAACGCACACCAAATGGAAAACTAGCACTAAACATGAAGCCTTGGTGTTACTATGGGACAAAGAACGAATCAATTATGATATATCTTTTAGATATCACAAAGAATACACCTGAGGGATTAACTAATATATATCGGCAAATATTCAGCTGGTTAAATATCCATCGGTCAAGTTCAAATTTTAGGAAGTTTATGGAAATCTAACATATGGTCTAGAATAAAATTGACACCACATCATGAGTGACGTAATAAGTTATATGATACATCATGACCTATGATCGGGGAATGCTAATCTAACCCGCCCATCCGAAAAAAGCATCAAACTCTCCAAATACAAAAGAGCAGATGAGTAACTTCATCAATTTTATGGCTAGCCCCGGTAGTTTAGAGTTATATTTCAGCCCCTTTACATATGGAGATACCAAATCACCACAAAGATTATCCAAACTTGATAGGATAATTTGCACTTCGAAATTTTACACTTCATTTGAACGTGTAACACCAACGATTTTAGGAAGCGACATTTCGGACCATATGCCGATAAAGTTGAGGTTGGCATGCCCAGGTAAAGTTACACAAGTGGAGAAGAAAAAATTGGTATCCAAATAGGCACTAGGTGAGAATTAAGTCCAATTGTAGTTATGCTGGTTTTGTGAAACTACGAAATTGGCAGTTCTCTTCTCTTTCCCCTACCTCCCCCCCTTTTATCTAGGCCATGAAAAGTGGACATCTACTAATGCTTTCAATTAGCGGTGTTCATAAGAACCCGAAAAATCGAACCAAACCGAAAACTGAATCAAACCGACCAAAAACATGATACGTTTTAGGTCTGGTTTGGTTTTGGTTTTGAATTTAAAAAACCGAACAAATTTGGTTTGGTTTTTGTTTTTATCAAAAAAATAACCGAAAAAACCGAACCAAACTGACCATAAAAGTAGCTATTTAAATTTATTATTACACCTATCATATATATGTGTAACAACCCGGCCAGTTGTTTCGAGAGTTATAGCCTCGTTTCCCCATTCCTGCTTCTTTATGTGTTGTTCAGCGGTGTTGAATTGTATCGAGTTGGTAGGTTTGGGTCTGGAGTAGCTTTGGAGTAAAATGAACACTTAGTCTCTAAGTTAGAAAGTTAAGTTAGAAAAGTCAACCGGAAGTTGACTTATGAGTAAACGAATTCGAATGTGGATTTTTATTATTCGGTTAGATTCGTTGGGTGATTTTAGACTTAGGAGTGTGTCCGAAATGTAATTTGGAGGTCCGTGGTAGAATTAGGCTTGAATTGGCGAAAGTTCGAAATCTGGCGATTTTGGTCGGCAGTGAAAAATTAGGTATCGTGGTCGGAATGGAATTCCGAAAGTTAGAGTAGGTTCGTAGTGTCATTTTTGACGTGTGTGCAATATTTTAGTTAATTCCGAGTTGATTTGATATGTTTCGGCGCGAGTTTTTGAAAGGCGAAAGTTTGAAAGTTTATTTAGTTTGATTTGAGGCGTGTTTCGTCGTTTAAATGTTGTTATGCTTGATTTGAGGCCTTGTGTTGGTCTATGTTATGTTATGGGACTTGTTAGCATGTTCGTACGTGGTCTCGAGGAGCTCCGTTGAGTTTTGGATAGGTTTGGGCTGCGTTGCGCTGGCTTTTCTTATGTTTTGATGTCGTTTCTTCAAGCATAAATGATATCATATTGAACCAATGAGCTCCGATTTCTTTTTTATTTAATCATTAAATCCGTATCATAATTACGAACCCGCAACAAAAAGAATCGTCGAATGTGGACATCGTATGAGGATTTTATGGTCATTTTACTAATAATTAGGTTGCCAGATTATTTTAGATTAATTACACAATTACCACTGACGGTGTATTTAAAAATCTGCACAATTTGGAAATATTAAAACCTACATATCTCCTTCATTATAAGGTCAAATTGAGTGATTTAAAAACATAACTTAACTAAATGTTCACAACGAATCCATTGTAGGCATAAAAAGCGAGTTTCGGGATCGTTTGGCACAAGAAACAAAGGCAGACTAGCTGGCAGAACAATATATAAAATAAGGGTTTATTCATTCGGTCATATTTTGAGTTGAGGAGCTCGGAATTTGGCGATTGTGCGGGCGATTTTCACCATAAGGATTGAGGTAAGTGTTCTCTACTCAGTTTTGGTTATATTTCATGAATCCATCTTCGTTTTTGGGATTTGATTGATGATTTTAAAGTGAAATTGAGGGAGTTAGGGTTTGAGTTTTGGAGAGTTAAAGTGAGGATTTGAGGGACCAAACGGAGTCCGTTTTTGATGAATTTTATATGGTTAGACTTGGGAGAGGACGAGGTTTATTATTCTGCCATTTTTGACTGATTTTGAGACGTGGACCCCGGGACCCGATTTTGGCCGGTTTCAGATTTTTGGCATATTTTGTAGTTTTTATTGTGGAATTCGATTTGTTAGCCTATGTTGATGGTATTAATCTGATTATGGTTAGATTTGGAGGTTTTGGAGACCGAGTCCAGATACGAGGGCATCCCGGAGTAGGATTTTACGCTGTTAAGGTAAGTAACAGTTTTAACTCTGACTTTGAGGGTATAAACCTGGAAAATTTGATATCGTGTGGTTGTTTTGAGGTGATACCCACGCTAGCTGATGGGCGTGTGGGTGTATACCTTGAGAGATTGAGACTTGGTCCGTCTCGTGAGGCCTCATGGCCGTCATGTGTGTTTACGTAGTTACTTGGTGTTGAACTTGCCTGCCTTTATGTTTGAGATCATGCTTAGGCTTTATTCATGCTCACATTATTTGTACTCAGTCATAGAAATTTTTGTACATGTTTAGATCAGTCTCTATTATTTGCTAATATGTTCTGATACTTGATGTGGGTTTGTGTTCCCTTATCTGTTGATGATGGTGAGGCTAGTGAGGTACATGATTGAGCGAGGTCGAGGGCCTGGTTGTTAGGATATTAATACCATAGAGCGTGAGTTGTCCGTGTAGCATGTGAGGAGAATGTGCGGGTCTAGGTATTGATACCATAGTGCGTGAGTTGTCCACGTAGCACGTGAGTTGACCGTGCAGATCCGGGTATTGATATGATGGCACATGAGTTGTCCGTGCTTAGCGCTTGGGCTCTGGGAGCCCCTCCGGAGTCTGTACACACCCCTAGTGAGCGTAGTGTGTTGAGTGTTTTGAGTGTTGAGTGCTGAGTGCGATTGATGAGTGATGGAGTGACACTACTGTGAGGTTGAATTTATTTGTGTTGTTGCTGCATTTATCTATTAAACTTCTTTGTGGCATTTACTGAGTTATGGAATTTACCTGTTTATTTATGTTTATTTTTAAATTGTGAAAATAAATAATTGGACTGTTTTACTTAGCTCGTCACTACTGCTTAGTTCCTTAGTTATTTCTGTTACCACTGAGTCGGTTGTACTCACACTACACCCTACACTTTATGTGCAGATCTAGGTGAGTAAGAGCACGCCGATCGTTGAGTTTAGGCCGGCTATATGTGGAGATCGGAAGGTAGCTGCTAGCATCCGCAGGACCTTGTTACTCCTCTTATCATTTCTTATTTTGGACAGTTAGACAACTTATATATGCTAGTTCATAGTTTTAGATGCTCATGACTTAGTGACACCCCGATGTTTGGGGCTCGTTTCCGTATTTTTCTATATTATATTTAGAGTTGATTTACTTTACGAAAATTTTAAATGTTGAAATGTTTTATTAAATTCTTATAATTAGTTTAGTAGTAATATTTTGGGAAGTAGGCTTGCCCTGTAACACGATAGGCGCCATCACGACCATGGTTAGATTTTGGATCGTGATAAGTTGGTATCAGAGCTGTCACGCCCCGAACCTAGGAGCGAGACCAGCACCCGGTGCCTCACCTAACCTGGCGTAC
>AWOL01S0089482.1:2244-22352 GCA_000715115.1 Nicotiana otophora | reverse complement strand
TCTGGGAGAGCCCGTTATCGAATGGAATGGCAATGTTGTAGAGCCATAAGGGAAGCTTATTTCATAACTTAGGGCCCGAAAGATGATCACGAAAGGATGTTTCTATTACATGGTATGGGTACAAGATGTAGAGGCAAAGAATCACACCCTTCAATTGGTTTTGGTAGTTATTGAATTTCCTGATGTGCNATTAAAAATGGTAGAATTTAATGTCATTATGGGAATTGATTGGATGGCCTCTTGTTATGCCATAGTGGATTGTTGGAGGAAGGTATTTCACTTTAACTTTCTGGGAGAGCCCGTTATCGAATGGAATGGCAATGTTGTAGAGCCATAAGGGAAGCTTATTTCATAACTTAGGGCCCGAAAGATGATCACGAAAGGATGTTTCTATTACATGGTATGGGTACAAGATGTAGAGGCAAAGAATCACACCCTTCAATTGGTTTTGGTAGTTATTGAATTTCCTGATGTGCTCCCGGATGAGCTCTCGTGCATTCCACCAGAGAGGGAGATTGAGTTTTCTATCGATGTGCCACTTGATATTCAGCCTATGTATATTCATCCATACAGAATAGCTCCTATGAAGTTTAAGGCTAACAAACTAGTTGAAGGAACTTCTTGATAAGGGCTTCATTCGACCCACTACTTCCCCTGGGAGCCTAAGTGCTATTTGTTCGAAAGAATGATGGTTCGTTAAGGATGTGTATTAATTATCGATAGTTAAATATAGTGACCATCAAGAGAAAGAATTCACTTCCAAGGATCGATGATATTGTTTCATCAATTGCAAGATGTCTAAGTTTTATTTGAAGATCGATCTCATATGTGGATATCATCAGCTAAGGATCAAGGAAGAAGATGTTCCGAAGACATCCTTTCGGACCAGATATGTCCACTACAAATGTCTTGTTATGTCGTGTGGCCTAACCAATGCACCAACGGCCTTCATGGATTTGATGACTCGAGTGTTCAAGCTGTATTTGGATATTTTTGTGATCATGTTCATAGATGATATATGGACTACACAACTCATAAGCACGCTACCACTGATAGGTTGCTCCTCTAAGCTGGAATGCAGTAAAAGAAACCCCACTCGACTCCGCTACACCCATAGTATGGAGAATACAGTGACACTCCTCCAGAAAACCCTGGGCATTCTCTAGCGCCAATCTACTAAAGGTAGGAGGGTAGTATTTCTTGTACCTCTCAAGTCTGAGCTACTCCGCCTCAGAAACTGCTGCCCTAACCTCGGGCTGAGCTGGAGCTACTGGCTGTATCGGCATAATCTCTGGAACCTGGTCGACCTGAACCCGCTGCTCTGGAGTACCGGCGACGGGAGTCTGTTCTCCTCACCCGGCCTGAGATGTGGCAGGAGCAAGTGGAATCAATCCAGCCCAAGCTAAGGTGTTGAACATGCTCAAAACTTGGGCTAGAGTCTCTTGGATGGCTGGTGCAGCAGCAGGTACCTCAGGTGCCTGCCCTCCAGCTAGAGCTACTGTGGGATCCTCTGTCACAGCTCGCGCGGGTGCTCTATTTACACCGCGTGGACGTCCTCGACCTCTACCCCAGCCCCAGCCTCTCGCGACTCTAGCAGGGGGTGCGGGTGCCTGGTCATCAGATCCGCCAGTATATATCCTCACCATCTGTGAGAGAATAGAATACAGAAGTTTAGGATTTTAAAGTCAACAATTTCGCACGACAAGGAAATCAAAGAAGTGTAATTTGTTTTTCCTAACAGTTCCATAGCCTCCCGAAGATAAATACAGACGTCTCTGTACTGATCCGCGAGACTCTACTAAACTTGCTTGTGACTCATGACACCTATGAACCTAGAGCTTTGATACCAACTTGTCACGACCCAATTCTCCCTTCGTAAGACGTCGTGATGGTACCTAGTCTATACGACTAGGTAAGCCTAACAAAATGCGGAAATAACAAAATGGAAGTAAAATGTAACAACTAACTGCAACAAATAACTAAATAACTGGTAAAAATGCCGCTTGGCATGTACAATAACCATCACTCCAGTAATATACAGTATTCCCAAAATTCGAAACTTCATAAGTCACAAGCTACAGAAGGAAACTAATATCTCCATACACCAGAGTCTAATAAAATAAGTACGAAAGATAAATGACACATGAGAGAATAAACGGGGACTCCGAGGTCTGCGGACGCGGCAGGTGTACCTTAAAGTCTCCGTACGACAACAAGCACTCTCAGCTAATAGCGGGGATGATAAGTACCTGGATCTACACACAAAACATGTGCAGAAGAGTAGCATGAGTACACCTCAATGGTACCCAGTAAGTGCCAAGCCTAACCTCAGTCGAGTAGTGACGAGGTCAGGTCAAGCCCACTAGTTAATAATGAATAAAATAGGAGAATATACAGTATAATAAGAGACTAGAATTTAATAAAAAGGAAAACAACGCTACTCACACTCTGGAGCAGACTGCTCCCCAGTATCAAACTCCAGCAACTCATCCAGTCAGAGTAGTTCAGCCCATTCTTGCGGCACAAACCGGTGATGGGTCAGCTATGTCTTTTGAGGCTCTGTGGAGATTGGACAGGTTTACCAAGATCTTCCCAGTTCACTTCAGTGGTGCTACTTCAGAGGATCCCCCAGGAGTATCTTGACAGCTTTCATGAGGTGCTACGGAACATGGGTATATTGGAGACCAATGGGGTCGACTTTGCTGCATTTCAGATAACTAGTTCTGCCAAGAAATGGTAGAGAGATTATTTGTTGACAAGACCAGCTTGGTCGCCTGCTCTTACTTAGGACCAGTTCTCTCAGCTCTTCCTAGAGAAGTTTATGCCTATCACATTGAGAGAGAATCATCGCCGTCAGTTTGAGTGTCTCTAGCAGGGCAGTATGACTATTTCTTATGAGACCCGTTTTGTAGATCTGGCCTGCCATGTTATTCTTCTGCTTCCTACCGAGGGAGAGAGGGTGAGGAGGTTTATTGACGGACTCGCTCAGCCTATCAGATTGTAGATAGCTAAGGAGACTGGGAGTGAGATTTTTTCTCAGGCGACTGCCAATGTCGCCAGGCGAGTCGAGATGGTTCTTGCTCAGGGAGGTCAGGGGTCTAAAAAGAGACCACGTCATTCCGGGGGGTTCATCGGTGCCTCATCTGGAAGCGGGGGTACTTTTGGTAGAGGCCATGAATTGGGCTAAACATGCTCATGAATTGGGCTAGAGTCTCCTGGAGGGCTGGTGTAGCAATAGGAACCTCCGGTGCCTATCCTTTAGTTGGAACTGCTGGGGGATCCTCTATCGCGGCTCGCGCAGGTGCTATGACTACACCGTGTGGCCGTACTCTACCCATGCCCTGGCCTCTAGCGGCTCTAGCAGGGGGCGCGGGTGCCTGGTAGTCAGATCCTCCGGAACGGGTCCTCGCCATATGTGAAAAAGAATATAATAGAGAATTTTTCGAATTTGATGCCAATAACTCGCATGACAAGGAATCAATTATGTTTATTCCTAACAGTTCAATAGCCTCTCGAAGATAAGTACAAACGTCTCCTTACCGATCTGCGAGACTCTAATAAACCGGCTTGTGACTCACGACTCCTATGAAACTAGAACTCTGATACCAACTTGTCACGACCCAATTTCTCCCTCTGTGAACTGTCGTGACGGCACCTAGTCTCTACGATTAGGTAATCCTAACACTTTTGTGGAAATGAAACTAAAGCATGAACATTAACTACTAACTGCAACAAATATCAAATAAGCAACTGAATACCACTCAGCATATACAATTATCACCTCTGAAAACGTAAAAAATAATTCCCAAAACCCGGAATACTGTAAGTCACAAGCTACTAAGAATTTTTAACCATTCTATACATCATTTCTACAGAAAGAAGGCAAAATGAACATAGGGAGATAGATGGGGACTCCGAGGATCTGCGGGCACGAGCAGATGTACCTTGAAGTCTCCAATAAGCAGCAGCGACTGCAACTAGTGATGAGGCTGGTAAGATGAACCTGGATATGCACTCGAAAAACATGTGCAGGAAAGGGCGTGAGTAAACCACAACGGTACCCAGTAAGTACCAAGCCTAACCTTGGTCGAGTAGTGATGAGATCAGGTTAGGGCCCTACTGATATACATATAATGAAATAGGACAGAATGAAATATCACAGTAAAAATAAATACGGAAATCTAATAGGAATAAAATTAATGAAAGACAACATCTCAGAACACAGTGACAACAACAGGGGATCTCCCGAGATACCGTCTCATAGTCCCAAATGTAAATATGCTGGGGGGTCTCCCGGAATACCGTTCTATAGTCCCAAAATAAATATGCAAAATAGGGGGATCTCCCGGAATATAGTTCTGTAGTCCTAAAGTAAATATGCAGTACAGGGAGATCTCCCGGAATACCGTTCTGCAGTCCCAAAGTAAATATGTAGCGCAACCAACCGAAATAACAATTACAACAAGAAATCCTACAGTTTAGACTAAGTTCAAGTCAAGGAAAGCAGGAAAACTTTACTAAACATATTGTATAGAGTTCAAATAGGGAGTTAAACAAGTAGGCCTGCTATTCTAGTCTAAGCGGGATATTTACATATGCTAGTGTGTTTCAAATAAGGAGAAAACAAGTTATGACTTAGTGAAAAACGGAATTTTACAACAAATAGCCCGTGTACATACTCGTCACCTCACGTACACGACGCTAAGATATCAAACGTTACCAAATTCCTATGGGGAGTTCCCCCACACAAGGTTAGGCAAGCTACTTACCTCGACCCAAGCTCAAATCAATCCGAAATCACGCTCTTACCACGAGTATCCAACTCCGAGTGGCCCAAATCTAGCCAAATCAATTACATAACATAAATATAGCTACAAGAAACTAATATAGCTAATGACATCGAAGCTAACGCAAGAAATTAGAAAAATGCCCAAAAAGCCTCCCCGGGCCCACGTCTCGGAATCGGGTAAAAGTTAACATATAAGAACACCCATTCACCCACGAGTTCACCCGTACAAAAATCATCCAAAACCAATGCCTAATTCCCACTCAAAACTCAGATTTTTGGTTGGGGAACGTTTCCCCCAATTCCCCAATTTCCTCACTCAAAATTCTTTAATTTAATGAAGAAAACAACTATGGATTGATGACATATGATCAAAATAGGATTAGGAATCGTTACCCACTGATTTCCTCTGAAAAACTCTCGAAATATTGCCTTCCTCCGAGCTTTCAATCAAATTTTGTGTTATGAAATTTCAATCCTCGAATCTGCCCTTTTCTTCCCACCGATTATCGCACCTGCGGGCCAAGGATCGCATCTGTGATTCTGCACCTGCGGAATTTCCATCACAAGTATGGCTTTTCACTTAAGGTACCTCGTCCGCATCTACGATCAGGAGGTCGCACCCGCGTGTGCGCACCTGAGGACCTTTTGTCCGCTTCTACGATCCCAGACCGCTCCTGCGGTTCCTTCACTCGCACTTACGGGCATCGCAGATGCGGATCACCCCTCGCACCTACGATCCCAGACCTCTTTCCCATTTCTGCTTTTGCAGTTCCATAGCCGCTTCTGTGGCTTCGCACCTGCGGCCCAATGTCCGCAGGTGCGGTGACACCAGATACATGAACATCATCAGTTTCACCTAAGTCCAAATCAACCCGTTAAGCACCGAAACTCACCTGATGTACCCCGGACCTCAACCAAACATAGGAACCAATCCTAAAACACCATACAAACTTAGTCAAGTCTTCAAATCACATCGAACAACATCATAACACAAACAATGCACGGATTCAAACCTCAGGAACTTTGAAATTTCCCAAATCTACAACCGACGTCGAAACATATCAAATCTCGTTCGAATGACCTCAAATTTTACGCAGAAGTCAAAAATGATGCTACGAACCTACTCCCACTTCCGAAATTCCATTCTGGGTCCGATATCAAAATTTTCACTCCCGGCCAAAATCTCCAAAATTCCAAGTTTTGCCAATTCAAGCCTAAATCTTCTACAGACCTCCAAAACACTATCCGGACACTCCCCTAAGTCCAAAATTACCTAACGGAGCTAACGGAGTCATAAAAATTCAAATCCAAGGTCGTTACCCACAAGTCGACGTCCGGTCGACTTTTCCAACTTAAGCTTCCCAATAAGAGACTAAGTGTCTCAATTCACTTCAAAACCAATACGAACCCTCCCAACAATGCAAAAATAGCAGAATAAGATACGGGGCAAACAATTAATAGGGGATCGGGGCTATAACTCTCAAAATGACTGGCCGGGTCGTTACAAGGCCTCACTTTGTAAACATATATGGAATTATGATAAGCTGTCCCTCTAGGCGTCTATGGCTTTACTGCATCTAAGTAGGTCATACTATACCATAACTCTTACTTCAGTTTACTGTTACTGAGGTCTGCTACCAAACTCTTGGTTACTCTCATTGCTTATCTCATATGTATAAATCTAAGTCCTTTAATACTTCCTCATTATTGTTCATCTTAAGAATGACTTTCATCCAACCATTGTTGATTCACCTCATACTTTGTAACTTTTATCCAACCATTGTTGATTCACCTCAATATTGATCTACATTCTACCACTGATAACTTGAAAGCTCTTGCGTAATCACTAGGGCTCGTGTTGCATCAAGGAACATTTAAAGTTATTTTCCTGATCCACCTAAGGGCGATACCATACTTCCATAACCGTATTTCATAGCATCCCAATGTGATTCACCTTACGTGGGTATTTTAAACCCATACAATTCATGAAATCCCTTTTTTTCCCCTTCAAATCATTACTCAATCGAAGGCCCAAACATCATCCTTTATCTATCACAATTACACCCTTATTCTACTACCAAGGCAGCATTCCATCTCTTCTAAATGTTTAGTCTTAAGGCTATACTGAACTTTCTATAACTTAGAGAAACCATCAGACTCACGATTTCTATAATTTTCTAGGTCTAATAATCAGACTCCTGATTTACTTAGTTGATGTAACTCATTAGTTTCCTCTTCCTTCTGATCAGCCTTTATGTAGGCTTAAGCTATCTTCCGATATGTGGCTCATAGTATTAGTTATTACTTTAGCCTTTCATGGGCGCTATGGAATATCCAAGATACAATTTTCTAACAATCCAATCCTTTGTCTATGACCTGGTCTCAATTCTTTCTTTTAACTTATACCGGAGTTTTCTACGGCTGTATGATTGTCAACATATATGCTGCATGGATAATACTCCGACATCTTAAGTGCGTTCATAATGTAACTAACTCTGGATCATTGATAAAATAATTCCTTTCGCTCCTTCTCAGCTTTCTTTAAACGTAAGCTATTACTTTTCCTGGTCTTTCTTCCCCCTTATTGCGTGCATACTTAGCTTATCTTAGTTCTCACGCATGCCGGAATTTTCGTGCAACTCATATGATCTCGAATATTACTTTTGATTTAACTTCCCATTCATTAGCCATGGTATGTGCCACTTTCTTATGGAGTGCATAAAATGTTGTAGTCAGACTGTTTTTACATGACCATTTCTCCTTCAAGTTACTATGTTTAGGTTGAGGCTTTCTTCCTTATTTCCTCAGCTAGTATTTCATTGTAGTACTTAGGGAGGACCCTTTGACTCTTGTAAAGCTGCGAGCTTATTACATCGTATGCTCAACGAAATTTTTGATGTCCTTCCTCACCTATAATTATCAGTAGTTACTTACCTCCACGCCCTTGTGCTTGTAGGGTTGCTCCTGAACTGATATTTTGACTGTCTTCCCAGTGGTACTCTCTTTTATTTCTGTAACACTCATACGATACCTTTAATTACCCCAACTCCTATCTGAATTTTGTTTCCAACAATTGCAATCTCATATCTGCGAGACTGAATTCCCTATGGTGGGGTTCAATACATTTATCTTGCATGATCTGTTGATTTATTTGTATCCTCTTGTCTAGCCATAACTAGAGTCTTCCTAAATCAACTGCTAACTACTCGTTGGTCCAATTTAATAAAATATTTCTGCGTAATCTTTCTTGGGTTATTTTCTTTGTTTTAACTTATGTCTTGCACTGGCTCCTTCTTTATCAATAACATCCCAGGTCGGAACCCTTACTTCCTCTTCTTTATATCGTGCTTGCATAATGTTCTAGAATCATAGCATATCTGTAGGATTTGAATAAGTGCAATCTCATCCCCTTTTCATTTTTATCGCATTCTTCCTTTACTATTCCATAGTTACTAGAACCACTTAATTCTGACATAATGCCATATCACTCCATATTCTCCCCTTTAGGGGAGTACTAAGATTTAGTGCTACGATAATCTACGTATATATGTTTTACCTCTTCATCTTTGGTGTCTTTTCACATCATCCCTGGCCCTTATTTGCCTTGCAAAAATCCTTTTGTACCAAGGATAACAAAATTCCTTACTCATGAGGGTGACACTTAGTGTAGCTGGCACACATAGTCCCATAAACTTAACTTTGCTCACATTGCTTGCTTTAGGGAAGCGTCTTCCTGAATGACCTTTAAAGGTTATTTTTCTATCGTCCATTCTATTATCGCCAGAATGCAATCTCTGAAATTCTCATGATGCCAACTATTATCAAATCACTAGGTCTCTAATTCATGTTTAGTTTACCTTGTTCACCAGCCCATACTGATTTGTTTACCTCGAGAGGTTGTATAACCCTTAGGAAAAATTTCACTTTCTTATATTCTGGTCGTGAGACATATTGATTCCGGGAACTAAATCTCTATTATTCTATTCTCTCACAGATAGTGAGGATACGTGCTACCAGATCGGGTGAATAACCACCAGTACCACCAGTTTGGGCCACGATAGGCCAGGGATGTAGAAGAGGCCAGGGCCATGGTAGAGGCCGAGGTGCAGCAAGCACATCAGCTAGAGCAGCACTTGTATATCAACCAGTTGCTCTAGCTCAAGAGGGGGATTACAGATATAGATGAGCCGGTGAGACCCGCTCAGGCACCATCTATTCCTATTGTGATTCCAGGCATTCAAGAGGCATTGGCTTAGATATTGAAGGTTTGCACTGGCCTTGCTTAGGTGATTTCGCCTAAGGCCGCACCTGCCACTTCTCAGGCTGGGGGAGGTACTCATAGCCTCATCGCCCGTCCACCAGAGTAGGTAGTGCAGGGACTCCACATACCAGGGGTACTACCAGTCTAGCTGGTTGCAGCTACTCAGGCCCATGTGAGTTTTAATATGAATAACGAGGAGCAGAATAGATTTGGGAGACTCCATCCTACATCATTCAGTGGAACTGAGTTAGAGGATGCTCGAGATTTCTTGGACATGTGCTAGCAGATTCTTTGTACATCGGGTATTTTGGAGACCCGTAGGGTCTCATTTACTACCGTTTAGCTGACCGGGGTAGCCTTCAGATGGTGAGAGGCTTATTGTAACGACCCGGCCAGTTGTTTCAAAAGTTATAGCCCTATTTCCCCATTTATTGCTCATTTTGTACTTTATAACTATAATGTGACTTGTCGGGTAGTTGGTTCGGGTCTAGTGAGGCTTTTAGAATGAATTGGAACACTTAGTTCCAAAGTTTAAAACTTAAGTTGAAAAGGCTGGCTGGATGTTGACCTATGTGTAAATGACCCCAGAATAGAATTTTGATGATTCCAACAGCTCTGTATGGTTATTTTGGACTTAGGAGAGTGTTCGGAATTTTATTTGGAAGTCCATAGTTAAATTAGGCTTGAATTGCTAAAATAGGAATTTAAGTTTGGATGTTTAACCGGGGAGTTGACTTTTTGATATCGGGGTCAGAATCCAGTTCCGAAAATTTTCATAGCTTCGTTATGTCATTTATGAATTATGTGGAAATTTTGAGGTCAATCGGACTTGATTTGATAGGTTTCTGCATTGAATGTAGAAGCTGGAAATTCTTAAGTTTCATTAAGATTGAATTGGGCTGTGAATTGTGGTTTTAGCGTTATTTGAAGTGATTTGAGGTTTTGATTAAGTCCATATGATGTTTTAGGACTTGTTGGTATATTTGGTTGAGGTCCCGAGGGTCTCGGGCTAGTTTCGGATGGCTAACAAATTGAATTTCAGACTTGGAATGGTTCTGGAAATTTTCTGATGCCTGTTCTGGTTTCCTTCTTCGCGTTCGCGAGGGGAGTCTCGCGTTCGCAAAGGGGAAATGGCCGGAGAGGAAATTTGGACTGGCACATTTTGTGCTTCGCGTTCACGACCAAGGGCACGCATTCGCGAAGGGTCGAGGTGCAAAGCTTCGCGTTCGCGATCGAAGCCCCGCGTTCGCGAAGGGGAAGTGGCCGGAGAGATTTTTTGCCTACGCGTTCACGAAGGGCATCTCACATTTGCGAAGGCCAAACTAGGCAAGGCATCGCATTCATGAGGTTGCCTTCGCGTTCGCTAAGGGCAACATTTGGCACCAAAATTTTGTGCTTCGTGAACGCGAGGCACTGACCGTGTTCGTGAAGAAGAAATGTCTGGGCAGAGAGTTTAAGTTCAGAAAATGGGACTTTGTCCCATTTTCCATTTTTGACGAATCGGAGCTCGGGGAGAGGCGATATTCGGGAGATTTTCAAGAAAAATATTGGGGTATGTGTTCTTAACTCAATTTTGGTTAGATTGCCCGAATCCATCGTTGTTCTTAACATTTAATTGGTGATTTAAGTGGAAAGTATTTGAAAACCCTCTTGGATAGAGTTGTGGATTTGAGGGTCGAATTGTTATCGGAATTTAGTCATTGTGGAATGGTTAGGCTCGTGGTTGAATGGGCATTCATATTTTGTAACTTTCACCGGATTTCGAGACGTGGACCCCATGGGCGATGTTTCAATTAATTTCGGATTTTTATTGAAAAATGTAGTATTTTCTTATGGAATTGATTCTATAATTTTTGTTGACTGTAACAAATTAATTATGACTAGATTCGAGCCGGTCGGAGTCGGAAAATTGACGAAAAATCGACGAAATCACGGTTTTAAGATAAGTGACTTGTCTAACCTTGTGTGGGGGAAATTTCCCTAGGATTGGTATTGATGTGATAATTGTAATGTGTTGAAAGTCGTGTACATGAAGTGACAAGTGTGTACACGGGCTAAATGTGGAAGATTATGTTTTTAAATTGTATAGATCACTGTTGTATATTAATTAAATTATTTTATCTTGTTATATTCTTCATGATTGATCTGATTTATATACTTTAAATTTTCTTGACCTTCTCCTACTAATTGTTTTTACCTGTTTAGTTGAAACTTCGTTTCTTGTATTCTGTGTATTATTTGAAGGTGGAATGTATTCACGACTATTTTATGTGATTTTGTACTCATTGTGATTGAGACGTGAGCTCCCTGTTGTGGAAAATATTGTTGATGTTGTTTATTTTGGCAAATTGAATTATTTAGGCACTTGAGGTGTAAATTGTAATATATTGTGATATTAATATGCATGCGGTGGTATAAGGTCTAGATGTTGAAATGCGGGAAGCTATTTTGGGAAAAACTATTTTCTTTAAAATACATTGTGAAGACTCCCACGGTGATATAAGGAAATGAGATGTTGTGAATTTACTTATGATTTGGGACTACGAGGCGGTTCCTCGGGAGTGCCCTTGTTGATATTTATTTATGGTCGTAGTTGCCTTTGATTATTGTTGTGATTTTCTTAAAGTTGAAAACTTCTGCTTTGTTTTCGCGAGGTATTATTTTCCATTATTCTGCGTAGTTAAATGGTGACATACTACTACTTGATTCATTTCCATTGTCATTTTATTTTTATTATATTGTTAAACATTTCACTATGTCTTTTATTATTCCAGTAGGGCCTGACCTGACCTCGTCACTATTCTACCGAGGTTAGGCTTGGCACTTACTGGGTACCGCTGTGGTGTACTCATACTACGCTTCTGCACATCTTTTTGTGCAGACCCAGATACATCCTACCGGCCCATACACCAGTGAGCTACCTGCATCCGGAGACTTCGAGGTATATCTGCCAACGTCCGCAGACTCGGGAGTCCCCTTCTATCCTTATTATGTTGCTTGCTTATTTTTTGTAAACTCTAATATATATAGATATTAAGGATAAACTCTTAGAAGTTTGTGGCTTATTTCTACCGGATTTTGGGAGATGTAATTATGTGAATTGCAGATTTATTTATTTCATATTTCTATTATTATTCCGCATTGATAGGCTTACCTAGTCTTAGAGATTAGTTGTCATCACGAAATCCTACGGATGGGATTTGGAGTCGTGACAAGTTGGTATCAGAGCTAAAGGTTCATAGGTGTTATGAGTCACAAGTAGGTTTAGTGAATGTTAGGAAATATTCACTTCCTAACATGACAAGTCGTGAATAGGAAATATTCACTTCTTTGATTTCTTTTCGTGAGCATCTATTGAGGACACTCACAACTAGATCCAATGATCAGATATCCGCGCCCCTTGTTGGAGCCGCAAGAGGCCGAGGTCAGGGCAGAGGCCGAGCCAGAGGTCGAGGATGACCACGTGGTGCAGCCAGAGGACCTGCACAAACTATTGCAGCAGAGCCACCAGTAGCTCCAGTTGGAGAACATGCACCTGAGATGCCTGTTACTACCCCTGCACTCAAGGAGAGTCTTTCCCAATTCTTGAGCATGTTTGGTACTCTAGCTTAGGCAGGGTTGATTCTACTTGCTCCTGCCACATCTCAGACCAGGGGAGGAGCACAGACTCCTGCCGCCCCTACTCCAAAGACACGGGCCCAAGTTAACCATGCCCCAGAGGATATACCAGTGCAGCCATTTGTTCCAGTTCTGCCCAAGGTTAGGGCAGCAGTTTCAGAGGGGGAGCAGCTCATGCTCGAGATGTACAAGAAGTACCACCCTACCACTTTCAGCGGTTTAGCTTCAGAGGATGCTCAGGGTTTTCTTGAGGAATGTCACCGTATCCTCCCTACTATGGGTATTGTGGATTCCATAGGGGTTTCTTTCACGGAGTTCCATATTAGAGGAGCGGCCTACCAGTGGTGGCGGGCTTATGAGTTGGATAGTCTGGCTGAGGTAGCTTCACTTACTTGGACTCAAATTTCTGATATGTTCTTGAGGGAATATATTTCTTAGAGTCTTAGAGATGCATGTCGCGCAGAGTTTGAGCAACTACGCTAGGGTTCTATGACCATGTCAGAGTATGCGGTCCGATTTAGTGATTTGGCTCGGCATGCACCAGCTTTAGTTGCTACTGTTTGTGAGCGGGTTCACCGATTTATTGAGGGTCTCCACCTTAGTATAAGATTCAGTATGGCCTGACAGCTAGAAATGGACATCACATACCAACAGGTGGTGTCAATTGCTAGGAGATTGGAAGGTATGCAGATTCGGGAGAGGGAAGAGAGAGAAGCTAAGAGACCCCGAGATTCGGGCACGTATAATAATTCTCGTGCCCCAATTACAGCCCGTCATTGTAGAGGCTATGTGAGTCGTCCTATTCATTCAGCACTTCCAGCTTCCAGTGGTATTCCGGCTACTCCTAGACCTCAGGTTCCATGTTATGCACCGCCAGTGTCTATTGTACCTCATGTACAGGGTGTTTTCAGTGGGCAGTCTAGTCGATCAGGCCCGAGCCAGTCCCAGCATCCACGCCCTCCGAAGGTTTATTTTTAGTATGGTGACACTCGTCATATAATGAAGGATTGCCCCAGATTTAGGAGGGGTGCACCTCCACATACTTCTCAGGCCCCACCCATCCACAGGGCCCTCAGGCTGCTCAGCCAGCTAGAGGTGGAGGTCGGATAGGTAGAGGTCACCCTATAGGGGGAGGCCAGGCAAGATATTATGCTCTTCCTGCTAGGACAGAGGTCGTCGTGTCCGATTCTGTTATCACACGTATTTTTACGGTTTGTTATAGAGATGCATCAGTCTTATTTGATCCACGCTCCACTTATTCTTATGTGTCATCTTATTTTGCCCCATATTTGGGGGTATCTCGTGATTCTTTGAGTTCTTCTGTTTATGTATATACACCTGTGGGTGAATCTATTATTGTGGACTGCATGTATTGGTCATGTTTAATTGTTATCAGTGGTTTTGAGACCAGAGCTGATTTATTATTGCTCAGTATGGTACATATCGATATTATTTTGGGCATGGACTGGTTGTCTCCCTATAGTAAGAGAGTTTTCGGATGTATTTCCAGCGGATCTTCCGAGTATTCCACCCGACAAGGATATTGACTTTGGCATAGATTTGTTACCGGGCGCTCAGCCCATTTCTATTTTTCCATATCGTATGGCCCCACAGAGTTGAAAGAATTAAAAGAGCAGTTACAGGAGCTGCTTGATAAAGGGTTTATTCGGCCTAGTGTATCGCCTTGGGGTGCTCCTGTCTTATTTGTGAAAAAGAAGGATGGTTCTATGCAAATATGTATTTATTACCGCCAGTTGAACAAGGTTACAATGAAGAACATGTATCCATTGCCTCGTATTGATGACCTATTTGATCAGCTTCAGGGTGTCAGGGTGTTCTCTAAGATTGACTTACGTTCAGGCTACCATCAGCTAAAGATTCGAGAGCCATATATCCTACAGACTGCTTTCCGGACATGGTATGGTCATTATGAGTTTCTTGTAATGTCATTTGAGCTGACCAATGCCCTAGCAACATTTATGAATTTGATGAACAATGTATTTCATCCCTATCTTGACTCCTTCATCATTGTATTTATTGATGACGTTTTAGTGTATTCACGGAATCGAGAAGACTGTACTTCAGACTTTGAGAGAAAAGAAGTTATATACAAAATTTTCAAAGTGTGAATTCTGTCTTGATTCAGTGGGATTTCTGGGTCATATAGTTTAGTGCGAGGGGATCAAGGTAGATCCGAAGAAGATTGAAGCAGTGCAGAGTTGGTCCAGGCCGTCCTCAGTTACGGAGATCCAGAGTTTCCTTAGTTTGGTAGAGTATTCTCGCTAATTTGTAGAGGATTTCTCTTCTATTGCTGCACCTATGACCAAATTGACCCAGAAGGGTGCTCCATTCGGGTGGACCGAGGAATATGAGTACAACTTCCAAAAGCTAAAGACAACTTTGACTACAGCCCCGGTATTGGTATTACCTACAGGTTCAGGGTCTTATATTGTGTATTATGATGTGTCGTATATTGGTCTCGGCATAGTGTTGATGTAAGACCGTAGGGTGATTGCCTACGCGTCCAGATAGTTAAAGGTACATGAGAAGAACTATCCGGTCCATGACCTTTAGTTAGCAGCTATTGTTCATGCCTTGAAGATTCGGCAGCATTATTTGTACGGTGTCCATTGTGAGGTCTACACCGATCACCGGAGTCTACAACATCTATTTAAACAGAAGGATCTTAATCTGCGGCAGCAGAGATGGTTGGAGTTGCTTAAGGATTATGATATCACCATTCTCTATCATCTCGGGAAGGCCAATGTAGTGGCCGATGCCTTGAGTCCTAAGGCGGAGAGTTGGGCAGCTTAGCATATTTACCGATAGGAGAGAGGCCTTTAGCCTTGGATGTTCAGGCCTTGGCCAACCAGTTTGTTAGACTGGATGTTTCCGAGTTGAGCCAATTTTTGGCTTATGTGGTTTCTCAGTCTTCTCTTTATGATCGTATCAGGGAGTGTCACTATGATCACCCCCATCTGCTTGTCCTTAAGGATACAGTTCAACACGATGATGCCAATGAAGTCACTATTGGAGATGACGGTGTATTACGGATGCACGGCAGGCTATGTGTACCCAATGTAGATGTCTTGCGTGAGTTGATTCTCTAGGAGGCTCACAGTTCACGGTACTCCATTCATTTGGTGCTGCAAAGATGTATCAAGACTTGAGACATCACTATTGGTGGAGGTGGATGAAGAAAGACATAGTGGAATATGTAGCTCGGTGCCTAAATTGCCAGCAGGTGAAGTATGAACATCAACGACCAGGTGGATTGCTTTAGAAGTTAGAGATTCTAGAATGGAAATGGAAGCGGATCACTATGGATTTCTTTGTTGGGCTCCAATGGACTCAGAAGAAGTTCGATGCAGTTTGGGTGATTGTGGATAGATTGACCAAGTCAGCTCATTTCATTCCTGTGGTTACTACTTACTCTTCGGATCAGCTAGCTCACGTTTACATTCCCGAGATTGTTAGGCTTCATGGCTTACCACTATCTATCATATCTGACCGGGGTACATAGTTTACGTGACGGTTTTGGAGAGCCGTACAGTAAGAGTTAGTACTCGGGTAGAGTTGAGTACAACATTTTACCCTCAAACTAATGGACAGTCCGAGCACACTATTCAGATATTAGAAGATATGCTTCGGGCGTGTGTGATGGATTTTAGGGGTTCTTGGGATCAGTTCTTGCCACTTACGGAGTTTGCTTACAACAACAGCTACCAGTCGAGCATTCAGATGGCTCCATATGAGGCCTTGTATGGTAGGCGGTGTCGGTCTCCAGTGGGTTGGTTCGAGCTAGGCGAAGCTAGACTATTGGGTACGGACTTGGTTCAAGCTGCTTTGAAAAAGGTTAGGTTGATTCAGCATCGACTACGTACAACCCAATATAGACAAAAGAGTTATGCGGATCGGGGGCAGGCCTTGCTCCAGGATTCGCCTATGAAGGGTGTTATGAGGTTCGGAAAGAAGGGCAAGTTGAGCTCGAGGTATATCGGACCTTTTGAGATTATTGAGAGAGTTGTAGAGGTGGCTTCCAGACTTACACTACCACCTAGTCACTCTGCAGTTCATCCAGTGTTCCATGTTTCCATGCTCCGGAAGTATCATGGTGACCCGTCTTATGTGTTAGACTTCAGCTCAGTCCAGTTGGACAATGATCTATCTTATGTCGAGTAACTAATGGCCATTTTGGACAGACATGTTAGAAAGCTAAGATCAAAGAGCATTACTTCAGTGAAAGCATTGGAGGGGTCATCCGGTCAAGGAGGCGACTTGGGAGACGGAGCATGATATTCACAGATGTTATCCTCATCTTTTCACCACTCCGGGTATAATTCTAAAACTCGTTCGAGGACGAAAGTTTATTAAAGAGGGGGAGGATGTAACGACCCGGCCAGTCATTTCAAAAGTTGTAGACCTGTTACACCATTTGCTACTCATTCTGTACTTTATAACTATTATGTGACTTGCTGGGGTAATTGGTTTCGGTTCGGTGAGAGTTTTAGAATGAATTGGAACACTTAGTTCCAAAGTTTAAAACATAAGTTGAAAAGGTTGGCTGGATGTCGACCTATGTGTAAACGACCCCGGAATATGATTTTGATGATTTCAACAGCTCCATATGGTGATTTTGGACTTAGGAGCGTGTTTGGAATTTTATTTGGAAGTCCGTAGTTAAATTAGGCTTGAAATGGCTAAAATCGGAATTTAAGTTAGGAAGTTTGACCGGGGAGTTGAGTTTTTGATATCGAGGTTGGAATCTGATTCCGAACATTTTCATATCTTCGTTATGTCATTTATGACATGTGTGCAAAATTTGAGATCAATAACTTGATTTGAAAGATTTCGGCATCGAATGTAGAAGTTGGAAATTCTTAAGTTTCATTAAGCTTGAATTGGGGTGTGATTTGTGATTTTAGCGTTATTTAATGTGATTTGAGGTTTCGACTATGTCTGTATGATATTTTAGGAGTTGTTGGTATATTTAGTTGAGGTCCCGAGGGCCTCGGGCGAGTTCCTGATGGCTAACAGATTGAATTTCGGACTTGCAATGCTGCTGGAAAGTTTCTGATGCTTGTTCTGGTTTCCTTCTTTGCGTTCGCGAAGAGGAAATTTGGACTGTCAAATTTTGTGCTTCATGTTCGCTATTGGGGGCACGCGTTCACGAGCGTCGAGGTGCAAAGCTTCTCTTTGGAGATCGAAGCCCCGCTTTCGCTAAGGGGAAATGGCCGGAGAGGATTGTTGCCTTCGCGTTCGTGAAGGGCGGCTCACGTTCGCAAAGGCCAATCCAGGCAAGGCATCGCGTTCGCGAGGTTTCCTTCGCGTTCGCGAAGGGCAATGTTTGGCAGCACAATTTTGTGCTTCGCGAACGCGAGGCACTGACCGCGTTCGCGAAGAAGAAATGTCTGGGCAGAGAGTTTAAGTTCAGAAAATGGGACTCCATTTTTGACGAATTCGAGCTCGGGGATAGGCGAGTTTCGAAAAATGTTGTAACTATAATTTTTCTTGACTGTATCGAATTAATTATGACTAGATTCGAGCCGATCGGAGTCAGAAAATCGAGGAAAGTCATACTACTTGACTAATTGAGCGCGGTTTGAGGTAAGTGACTTGTCTTACCTTGTGTGGGGGAAATTCTCCAAGGATTGATATTGATGTGATAATCGTAATGTGTTGAAAGTAATGTACACGAGGTGACGAGTGTGTACACGGGCTAAATGTGGAAGATTATGTTTTTAAATAGTGTAGATCATTGTTGCATATTAGTTAAATTATTTTATCTTGTTATATTCCTCATTATTGATCTGATTTATATACTTTAAATTCTCTTGACCTTTTCCTGCTAATTGTTTTTACCTGTTTAGTTGAAACGTGGTTTCTTTTATTCTGTGCATTATTTGAAGGTGGAATTTCTTTAATTTAAATATTAATATTGTGATATTTTAAATTTGGTACTGAGGCAACGTATTAAAAATTTTGAAATATTATTTTTGATGAGTTATTTATTACTGAATATTTTGTGATATTTTGTACTCATTGTGATTGAGCCCTGAGCTCCCTGTTGTGGAAAATATTGTTGATGTTGTTTATTTTTGCAAACTGAATTATTTGGGCACTTCAGGTGCAAATTGTGATATATTGTGATATTGATACGCATGCGATGGTATAAGGTCTGGGTGTTCAAATGTATGCGGTGAGATAAGGGTGGTTTGATACGCTTGGCTCGTAGGGGAACTACTAGAAGTAATTCGGCGTGATAAGGGTGGCTAAAACGTGGGATGTTATTTCGGGAAAAAATATTTTCTTTAAAATAAATTGTGAAGGCTCCCGCGGTGATATAAGAAAATTAGATATTGTGAATTTACTTATGAATTGGGACTACGAGGTGGTAACTCGGGAGTGCCCTTGTTGATATTGATTTATGGCCGTAGTTGCCTTTGATTATTGTTGTGATTTCCTTAAAGTTGAAAAATTCTGTTTTGTTTTAGCGAGGTATTATTTGTCATTATTCTGCGTAGTTAAATCGTGACATACTACTACTTGATTCATTTCCATTGTCATTTTATTTTTATTATATTGTTAAACATTTCACCATGTCTTTTATTATTCCAGTAGGGCCTGACCTGACCTCATCACTACTCTACCGAGGTTAGGTTTGGAACTTACTGGGTACCGTTGTGGTGTACTCATACTATGCTTCTGCACATCCTTTTGTGCATATCAAGGTACATCCTACCATCCCAGATATCAGTGAGCTACCTGTGTATGGAGACTTCGAGGTATATCTGCCAGCATCCGCACACTTCGGAGTCCCCTTCTATACTTATTATGTTGCTTCCTTATTTTCTGTAAACTCTGATATATAGAGATATTGAGGATAAATTATTAGAAACTTGTGACTTATTTCTACCGGGTGTTTGGGAGATGTAAATATGTTAATTGCATATTTATTTATTTCATATTTCTATTCTTATTCCGCATTGATAGACTTACCTAGTCTTAGAGACTAGGTGCCATCACGACATCCTACGGAGGGGATTTGGGGTCGTGACATTTATGAGAGGAGCAGATCAATTGGTGCAGCACTGCTTTCATGGCATGAGTTCTCAATTCTCATTTTGGAGAAGTTTGTGCCATAGACCCGTAGAGAGGAACTACGCAGGCAGTTCGAATAGCTCTGTCAGGAGGACATGTCGGTTACCCAGTATGAGATGAGGATTTCAGACTTGGCTCGTCATGTAGTCTGGTTGATTCCCACTTACAGGCAAACGATTAGGAGGTTCATTAATGGCCTCAACCAGCAGTTTTGTTTTATTACGACTCTAGGGAATGTAGCAGGTGCTAAGTTCGACGAGGTGGTCGACAGTGCTAGACAACTAGAAATGGTCCGTACTCAGGAGCGTGAGGAGAGGGAGGCCAAGAGGTCTCGTGGTC
>AWOL01S0089478.1:0-10165 GCA_000715115.1 Nicotiana otophora | reverse complement strand
ATGGCAGATACGATAGTGGCGACATCGACGTTGAAGTTGTATTCTGATAATCTTGGCACTTCTATAGGCCCGACAGACCTGCCAAAGCTGTTTTTGCTCATGATTCCCCGGTTTATTTGACCTCGATCATTCCTCCTTTCATTTCTTATAGGGTTCCCGGACCCACTGCTTCTTCGGTCTCCATTGTACGGCTGATACCGATCCATGTTTGACCTCGGTTCATGATCTATGTCTCTCTTGACTCTATTAATGGTTCTGATGGGATACACGAATCCGGAAGGGGCCCCAAGCTGATCATCTTCGACCCTGATTTTTGATTGATACCGGTTATGGACATCGGCCCAAGTGACGACCGAATATTCTATCAAGTTTTATTTCAACTGTTGTGAAGCCAACGAGCTTTGAATGTTGAGCCCTTGGGTGAAAGCCTGAACGGACCAATCATCCGCGACCGGGGGCAAATCCATCCGTTCCATTTGAAACTGGGACACAAATTCCCTGAGCATCTCGTTATCCCTCTACTTTACCTTGAAAAGGTCTGACTTCTTCGTTTCGACCTTGATAGCCCCGGCATGTGCTTTTACGAAAGAATCTGCAAGTATAGCGAACAAGTCAATAGAATTAGGAGGTAAGTTGTGATACCATATCATAGCTCCTTTTGACAAGGTCTCCCTGAACTTTCTCAACAAGACAGACTCGATCTCATCATCCTCCAAGTCGTTTCCTTTGATGGCACATGTATAGGAGGTCACATGCTCATTTGGGTCGGTCGTTCCATTGTACTTAGGAATATAGGGCATGCAGAACTTCTTAGGGATCGACTTCGGAGCCGCACTCGTAGGAAAAGGTTTTTGAATTAACTTCTTGGAATCCAGGCCTTTTAATATCGGCGGTACTCCTGGGATTTGGTCGTCCCTGGAATTATAGGTTTCCACCTTTTTGTCATTAGCCTCGATTTTCTTCTCTCCTGATTCTACCCGTTTTGTCAGTTCCTCGAGCATCTTTATAATCTCGGGGTTGGTCCCCGATTCATTTTCAGTTGGCCTCTCTGCGACCGGTTCATTTCTGGGAGTGATTTCCTGGGATGGATTGGGTTCAATTTTGCTCGGCGGGTGGCTTTGGTTCAATAATTGTGCTTCGTCGCTTGCTGAGCCTGCAAAATTTCAAAGATCACCCGTAAATTGATCTCGTCCCCTCCAATGTCTTGTGTATTTCGGGTTGCTGATCGGGCTTCACCACGGATGTTATTTTTTGTGTCAGTAGGCAGATTTGCATTGATGGCCACATGCGAGTTGGCGTTAATCGGGTCAGCGACCGGAATTACGATAGGATCAACAGGCGGTACTTCACTGGGCACTATGTTGTTATTTTCACCGTGATTACCAGACTCATCGCTAACATGTAAAGGTGCTGACTGGGAGTTTGGTATTTTGAGCTTTAACCTGAAATTAGAGACACTCCAAAGAACGAGTGTAAAGTAGTATGTGTTATAAAAATATGTATCAAATAGTCACTATTACCCTTAGCCCCACGGTGGGCGCCAAACTGTTTACACTCAAAATCGAATAACAATTAAATTTGTAAGTGGTTTTAAGGGTACGCAGATTTATTTGACATAAAGAAATAAATAAAGACAAATTAAATAAGTAAGGAGGAAGTAAGCTCAAACCACACGAGGAAGACAGTTTAAGCCTTAGTGAGATATTGCCCTCGATCAACAAGCACTGACGAACGAATGCGAAAGAATCGATAACAGAAAAAAATAATGGTATATAGCCTTGGAATGCATGTTACAACGTACTTTATGAATTATCAGACTCCTTTTATATAGTAGAGGAGTCCTACTTTAGGTACAATTCTATAAAAGGTAAAACAACTTTGGATTTACTGATTGCCGGTTCGTGCTGAGATTCCCGACCTAATATCCGGCCGGTCATGGATATTTCGGTCTTCCATTGGTTATGCTGACAATATTTCTTCAAAGCGGTTTGAGGCTAGGACCGGTTCCGGGATCATGACCTCTATATTCTCGAAGGCGAGCGTCCTATCTCCGGGTTCTAGCCCGGTAGAACTTGGGGTCGATCTTTAGTCCTTTATTGTCATGTCTCGAGCCTGGCTTACCATGTCAGAGGCTAGGATGCACCACGAGCTTGATTTCAACCATATATAATGTTATTTAGAGATTAGATAGTACTTATTTTGTCCTGAAATTTTAAACTAAAAATTTTAACTTAGGACATTTTTGTCCTAAAAAATTGAATTGAAAAACTGAAACGTACTGGCTAATTCCTAAATAACAGCATTTTAAAGTGGCTACCTAGTGTCATTTCTACATTTATGTGGGAGCTTATGACATAATTGGCCGTTCGGCTGAAAAGTATACCACTCGCTAGCCCATTGTTTTACATTATAACTTGTAGCCAAAAACAAATAACATATGTTGACCAACAATTAATTTTTGAGCGGCCCTTTGTCCCTTCTTCACTCTCTAGTCCTTCATGTAAAACTCAACAAACATTAATCTCCACCTCTTAAAATGTGAAATTTAAATGTTAAGACTCGCAAGCAGTTGGCGAATTAAAAAATACAAATATGTTTTTCTTTGAAGGGGTAAAAGTTTGCTCCTTTGAACGTTTGTGAGAACCTTTTTTCTCTATTCAGTTCACTGTTGGGTTTCTTCTTCTCCTCTTTTTAGGTATTCTTTCAATTTCGCTAGTTGAATAACTAGTCTTTCTTTGTTTTTTATGGGTACTTGTCATTTTTTTTTACTGGGATTAATGACAGATCTACGTATTTTGTGCTTAATTCTTTGGGTTTGGCTCATGATATGGTGGTTTCTTATCTTGGCCATATGGGTTTTGAATAAAAGAAAGTTTGTGTTTGGTCTAGTCTGTTTAGGGTTGGTTATAATTGAACTTGGGTGTTAGGAACATGGATGGTAAGGAAATATTTTTTAAATCTGGAAATGAAATAAATTTTCTGTTTTAAATTGGAATTAATTTGTCTTTTGAAATGTTTTATACCATATCAATGCATTTTAGCCCATTGATCTAATTTTTCAAGTGTCACTACACAAAATATATACTAAATAGACTGCAATTACATAATTTATTTACAATAGATTGTTATTATATAAAATATATATAAAATAGACTATCACTATATAAAATATATACTAAATAGACTCTCACTATACAAAAAATATACAAACTAGATTATCACTATACAAAAAATATACAAAATAGACGGTCACTATACAAAAAATATACAAAATAGACTATCACTATACAAAAATATACTAAATAGACTGCCACTATACAATTTATATACAATAGACTGTCACTATACAAAATATATACTAAATAGACTGTCACTATATAAAAAATATATAAAATAGACTCACTATATAAAAAATATACAAAATAGATAATTCGGGCTATTAGATGTAATATGTTTGGGCCGGAGGATTATTTCGTGTCAATGGAAAAAAATATGGGCTATTAAAATTTTGAGGGGCAGGATAGTTTTCTCTTTATGTGGCGTGTATGTTTGGGCTTTCCCACTCGACACAGCCCATGAACTACAAACCCAAACAGAACGTCTGACCCTCTGTCCCTTCACACTCTATGCTTTGATCCTCGTTTCCGGCTTTCCGATGGGAAGATTATGTGCAAATTAGGAAAAAAATAAAATAAGATGGGGATGTTATGTAAGTAAACATAAATTACCTATTTATGTTGCAGCCTTGAAGTTGTTTCAAGTAAAGATGTAATTAGTTCAATTATTCTAATTTCTGATACACACAATTACATGTTTGATTGGGTTGATGTACTTATAAGAATGAGCAAAAATGCATATATGATAAAACAATATATTTTTTGCACTAGTGTTGAAAGGTTGAAGAATACGGGGTCAAGTACCAAAGTATGGACATACCAATTAAATCCGCAATGGGAAACTAATGGTGAGCTGTTCGATTTTCTTGAATACCAACTAGTTCGCTGTGCTTGCTGCAATTTAATCTTAATTGGTGTTTAAAGGAACTTCATATCAAGAAATCTTCTTCTGAAATTTCTCTTTTTATATTGCAGATGTTTCTGAACAAATGTGGTCTCTTCATTAATCTTACAAGACAACGCCGAGGGTTCTACGCAAAACTGACCAAGATTATTGAACTACACTATAAAGCAGAATGTTACTTTCACACTTTCTACACAAGGATATAATCAAATTGGCTAATGACAATGACTAAAAGACTGGCACGTTTGGATGGGCTTGTTGCAAGTGACTTTTAAGTCAAAAGTCATAAGTTATGAATTTTAATTTTTGGCTTATTTTTATCATTTTAGCTTAAAAATAAGTGATTAAAAGTATTTTTTTTTTACTTAATCCAAACACTACAAAATGACTTAAAAATTATTTTGACTTACACGCACTTAAAATAAATCAATCCAAACGGGGTCTTAGAGCACAAAGCTATAGAGCATGGGAGAACTCCTAGAATAGACCTCTATTTTAATTAGTACTGTACTAGTAGTTTTACTAAGAGCCCTTCCCCCAAACCAAACCCCACCCAGGCCCCCAAAAAATAAATCAATAAAGAAAAAGACAAAGAAGTCGGTGACAATGTTTGGAGAAATCATAAGTAAAACTGAATACGGAAAGATAAATGCTTGTTCTAGAAAAACTAAGCATAATTAATCTCTACGTCTTAATATATAAACCTTCTGATTATTTTGTATTATTTGTAATATTGAGTCATTTAATTAAAAGAATATTTAAAATCTATATTTATATATTAATATAAAGCATGGCATAAGGGAGGTGACGTGGCATCTCCTATAGTATAGGAATCTTATTTATCTTTTATTTGAATTTTTTCTGTAAGATTTTCCTATTATGTATATGACCCAATATAATAAAGCCCATAATTAATATTTAATAAAAGACGAATCTCGTCCGTCCGATCGGTTATTTGATGGACATACCGGATTAAATGAGAAGCTCTATAAATTGGTCATTTCCCCACCCATTAGGGTTACCACCTTTTTTTGTTCTTCTTTTTCCATCACTAAATGCGGCGGTAACGAAAGGTAGGGTAAGAGGCGAGAAACCAATTTCAATTAACGCTTCTGCTTCAAGTATGTTTCCTATAACGATTATATGTAAGATTATCATGTTTAAAATCCTGGTATGAATTAAAGTTTATGCTTACATGTGGTATCAGAGCCTGGATTATTTGAATGTTTAATCTTCATAAAGGAATTACATGTATTTTAACTATCAGTTATGTCACTTAAGCAAAAGTACGATTCAAACTCTAAAGCCTTTAATTGCTTTTAAAATCCTAGAACAATTAGACAGACAAAATTGACAAAATTGAAAGATTTATGCTTACTGCTTTTGCATAATAAAACGAGTTGAATTTGTGCTTACCCTAGAGATGACTAGATCTAAATTGTATATGTGTTTTGGAATAAAGGCATTACAGAGGACTTAGAATCTTCACGGCATAATAACATGTTTCTTTTAATAGTAAGTCTCTGAGTTGGTCAAAATCTTTTAAAGATGTTTTGGATTAAATTTTCGGGCACTAAGCCAAGTACATCTATTAGCCTAGTTATGTAAAATTATGAATAATGTTTAAATTTGTAAGGTGATTGGTTCATCATAAGTTCAACCCTACGTTTTCAGTGAAGGTAACAAAGTAATTTATTTTGGGCTACTAAAATTGTTTCGACTATTGAGTCGATAGACCTATTTATTATATATTTTATGTATGTGATTAATGTTTATATAGTTTGTTAGTCATCAAAGTGATCAAACTAGATTATTTAAAGTATTCACATGCATAAGATCTTCTGATATTTATTTTATGTGTGCATTATATTCATATAGTTTGTTAGTCACCAAATATGTTCAAGAAATTATGCATGCATAAAATTGTAGTTTATTCTTAAACTAATGAAATGCCTAATATTGAAAATAAATGGATAAACTTTCACTATTGCTAGAACTTAAGAATTTACCCAAAGGCGGATCAATTATTCTATGAATAGTGAGTATGATGAGGTAAATTAACATTCTTTAGTCAAATATATATTATCTGTCCAAAGATGACATATATGTTTTGGTTAAGAATATTTAATTACCTATTAATGACTAAATGACATTTAAATTATGATAGTTTGTCGTAGTATTTACCCAAAGGAGAATTGCGATATGCCTTTTTAACTGTTTTGCTGAATCCATATTGATTTGTGAGCATGTATTATCTATTTTGTAGTTATCCCTCTTCATTTGCATGCTTCGTCTGTTACTTGTTCAACGGATTAAATTTCTCTGAATGGCATGAACAAGTCCAGCTCCACTTAGGTATGATGGATCTTGACTTGGATTTGCTGAATGATAAGCCAGCTGCCATTACTGATTCGAGCAGTGCGGATGAGAAGTTTTTCCATAACATGCTGAGCCTTATGTTTATGCGAATGACTATTGCCAACAACATTAAGAATACTATTCCACATACATAAAGTGCCAGGGAATACCTGAAGTTTGTGGAAGAACATTTTTGTTCTACAGATAAGTCTCTCGCTGGTACACTAATGGCTGAACTCACGACTATGAAGTTTGATGGGTCGTGCAGTATGCAAAATCATATCATCGAGATGACTAACATTGCAGGAAGACTTCATACCTTAGGGATGAAAGTGGATGACTCCTTCTTGGTTGAATTTATTCTAAACTCGTTGCCTCCTGAGTATGGTCCTTTTCAAGTTAACTATAACACTATTAAGGATAAGTGAAATGTTAGTGAATTGTCCAGTATGCTTACTCAGGAGAAGTCAAAACTTAAGAAACAAGGGAGTCATTCAATTAACCTCATAGATCAAGGAGCTGGTAAAGGACTTAAAGTGAAGGCCAACAAGTTCAAGAAGAAGAAAGCACCTGCTAAAGCTCCACAAGATGCTAAGAAAGAACATAAGGCAGATACGTGTTATTTCTATAACAAGGAAGGACAATATTAGAAAGATTGCCTGAAACGTAAAGCTTGGTTCGAAAAGAAAGGTACAATTAGTGCCTTTGTATGTTTCGAATCAAAATTTAGTAGAAGTTCCTAATAATACTTGGTGGCTTGATTCTGGTGCAACTGCTCATTGGAAATCGTATGAAGGCTCCAATTGAAGACATATGGACTTATCGTTTGATCATAGAGACTGGACGTCACCTTGATCTATTACAGACTCTTTATGTACCTTCAATTTCTAGGAAATTTATTTCTCTTTTTAAGACTTGATGTTTCTGGATTTGATTTAAAGTTTGAAAATGGATGTTTCAATTTATATAAGAATGTTATTTTTTATGATTCTGGAGTTCTTAGTGACGCTTTATATAAATTGAAACTCGATATTGGTTTTTCTGAATCCCTTCTTACTGTTCAACATAATGTTGGAATTAAACATAGTTCACTAGACGAAAGTTCTGCTTACTTGTGGCGTAGACGTTTGGGTCATATATCCAAAGAAAGGTTAGAAAGATTAGTCAAGAATGAGATTCTTCCGAATCTAAATTTACTGATATTAATATATGTTTGAATTGCATTAAGAAAAAGCAAATCAAGCATAGTAAGAAAGGTGCCACAAGAAGCACCCAACTTATTGAAATTATACACACCGATATTTGTGGACCCTTTGATGTTCCATCTTTTGGTAGAGAAAAATATTTTATCACTTGTATCGATGACTTTTCACGTTATGGATACATCTATTTGCTGAAAGAGAAATCTCAAGCAACAGATGCTCTCAAGATATTTGTTAATGAGGTTGAAAGGCCAATAGAGAAAAAGGTAAAAATCATTAGGTCAGATAGAGGTCGTGAATAATATGGAAAATATAATGAATTAGGATAATATCCAAGTCTATTTGGAAAGTTCCTCGAGGAACGTGATATATGTGCACAGTATACTATGCCAGGAACACCTCAATAAAATGGTATTGCAGAAAGGCATAATCGA
This sequence comes from Nicotiana otophora, assembly GCA_000715115.1. Classification (NCBI taxonomy): domain Eukaryota; kingdom Viridiplantae; phylum Streptophyta; class Magnoliopsida; order Solanales; family Solanaceae; genus Nicotiana; species Nicotiana otophora. Next base: position 2,151 of record AWOL01S0089478.1, on the reverse strand, counting down.
ACACTTATGGATATGGTTAGGAGCATGATGAGTAATTTCTCATTATCCAAATCATTGTGGATGTATGCTCTTAAAATTGATGTATATTTATTAAACAGGGTTCCTAGTAAGGCAATTCTAAAGACTTATTTTGAACTGTGTACGGGAAGGAAACCTAGTTTAAGGTACCTGCATGTTTGGGGTTGCCCAGCGGAAGCTAGAGTTTATAATCCATAATAAAAAAAATTAGATTCTCGAACAGTAAGTGGTTACTTTATTAGTTACCCATAGAAATCTAAAGGGTATGTGTTTTACTGTCCAAACCATAGTTCGAGAAGTTGAAACCGGTAATGCAAGATTCATTGAGAATGGTGAAGTTAGTGGGAGTGTTGAAAAATAAAGTGTGAAAATAAAAGAGGTGAGGGTCAATGTTCTATTACCCATGAATGTGCCTACTTTCACACAAATTCCAAATATTGTTCTAGTTGTTGAAGAACATTTTGACAACACCGAGCAATATTTGGATGAAACACTTTATGAAGAACCTAACTCACAAATATATGACACAAATGAATCACAAGAAAATTCATTAAGAAATCCCAAAGAGTATGAAAATCGGCTATTTCGGATGATTACGTGGTTTATTTGCAAGAGTCAAATTTTGATATTGGTCTTAATAAGGATCCGGTTTCATATTCATAAGCCATAGATAGTAATGAGTTTGACAAATGGATTGATGCCATGAAGGAAGATTTAAAATTCATAGAATACAATAAAGTTTGGGATCTCGTTGAATTGCGAGAAAGCTCTAAAATAATCGGGTGTAGATGGGTCTTTAAGACCAAACACGATTGAAATGGAAATATTGAACGATATAAAAGCGAGACTTGTTGCCAAAGGTTATACTCAGAAGGGAGGCATTGATTATAAAGAGACCCTTTCACCGGTCTCAAAGAAAGACTCGTTAAGAATTATTATGGCTTTGGTAGCTTATTATAATTTAGAGTTACACCAAATGAATGTGAAAACTGCCTTTCTTAATGGAGACCTCGAGGAGAAAGTTTATACGGACCAACTAGAGGGTTTCGAAACTAAAGAAAAATGTCAAATGGTGTGTAAATTGAAGAAGTTAATATATGGACTCAAACAAGCCTCACGACAATGGTATATAAAGTTTAATGATACCATAACATCTTTTGAATTTGTGAAAAATACTGTTAATCGGTGTATATACCAAAATATCAGTGGGAGCAAGTTTATATTTTTAGTTCTATATGTCACGATATTCTAGTTGTTGCTAATGATTTAGGCATATTGCGTGAGACTAAAGATTTTCTCTCTAAAAATTTTGAAATGAAAGATATGGGTGAGGCATCATATGTGATATGAATAGAAATATTCCGTGATAGATCACAAGGATTATTGAAAATCTCTCAAAAAGGCTATATCTAAAGAGTGCTAGAGAGATTTAACATGAACAATTGTTCAGCAGGAATTGTTCCAATTCAAAAAGGTGACAAATTTAATCTCATGCAATGCCCTAAGAATGATGTAGAACGAAAATATCAATTCCTTACTCTTCTATTATTGGTAGTTTGATGTATGCTCAGACTTGCACAAGACCGGATATTAGTTTTACGGTCGGAATGCTGGGAAGATATAAGAGTAACCGAGGAATTGATTACTAGAAAGTTGCAAAGAAAGTCTTGAGGTACCTGAAAGGAACGAAGGATTACATGCTCATGTATAGGAGATCCAAGTATTTGGAAGTTGTTGGAAACTCGGATTCAAATTTCGCTGGATGAATTGACACAAGAAATTCCACGTTTGGTTATTTGTTCCAATTAGTTGAAGGAGCAATATCATGGAAGAGTGCTAAACAGTTTATCATTGATACATCCACAAAGGAAGAAGAATTTGTGGCATGTTTTGAAGCCACAATTCATGCGTTATGGCTGCGAAACATTATTTCAGGACTTGGGGTTGTCGATACCAAGCCGATGAAAATTTATTGTGATAATTTTGTAGTAGTGTTCTTCTCCAAGAACGATACGTACTCCAAAGGTTCCAAACATATGGAATTAAAGTACTTTACCATTAAGGAGGAAGTTCAGAAACAAAAAGTGTCACTTGAGAATATTAGAACTGATCTCATGATTTCAGATCCGTTAA